>LBNU01002446.1:10092-36638 GCA_014162995.1 Artemisia annua
GTAAGAAACAAACTGTGGTGGCAAACTCTTCAACAGAAGCAGAGTATGTGGCTGCTTCAAGTTGCTGTGGTCAAGTACTTTGGATGCAAAACCAATTGCTGGACTATAGGTACAATTTTATGAACACCAAAATTTTCATTGACAATAACAGTACATTGTGCATCATCAAAAATACTGTTTTTCATTCTAAAACAAAACATATTGAGATAAGCATTATTTTATCAGAGATTGATATGAAAAGAAATTAATTCAAGTTTTTAAAATTCATAGTGATCTAAATGTTGCTGATCTACTTACTAAACACTTTGATGTGGGTAAATTTCAGTTTCTAGTTGCAAGTATTGGTATGAGAAATCTTTGAAAAACTTATCTCAATGTGTTTTTGTAAAGTTTTGTACAAGCATTTTGCACTGTTATTGGTCTTAAAAGGTTGTTTCTACTGCTGATTATACTCTGCTGTTCATACTTTACTCTACTGCTAGAGTATGACTTAGCAGTATAGTGCTCTGTTTGTGTTTGTGTTTGGACTAATCTTTTGCAGGGAAAGTTCAAGTGTTAATGATGTTCTTTAGAGCTAATGTACATTCTAATATTGCACTGAAGTTAAAGAAGAACATATCATTAATTATTCAAAGATGACCATTACAAGCTATTAAACAGAGATCATCAATCAAAAGGGAGGTCATTACAAGCTTTCAAAACACAAAAGACAACATTCACAGAACCCTAACACCTATTTCATGGGACGTTTTCCTTTGGCCTTGGAGTCTTTCTTCTCTTGTTCTTGGGCAGCATTTGAAAGAGCATCTCTCAAGGATTGGAAATCTGGCATGGTTTTGTTTCTCCCCATGGACTGAGTTGCAACATCCCACACACTTGGACAAGCTAAGCCCATCACAACTCCATGTGATCCAGAAGGTCCTTCTGCTTGTGGAGATTGAGTCTTAGGAGGAGGAACTGGTGCTTCTGGTTGTGAAGGTTCTGATTGCAAAAATTCCAAATGTTTTCTCAAAGCTTTTACCAAAGCTTTTGGGATTTGTTGAGCCAATTGTGATGGTTGTGCTACATATGGTGGATGAGATGGTTGTGGTGCTTGTGGAGGATGAGCTGGTTGTGGTGACTGGTACTCTCTGTGCCAAGGTAGATACCTTGCATTGATGTCATGCTTAAATTTTCTGGCTTGTTCCTTGGTTCTTCTACCAAATTTGGGTGGTCGATAAGGTGGTAGATATGGTGAAAAAGGTGGACGATTTGATTCTGAGTCTGAAGAGTCTGAAGAGATGTTGATTATTTCTCTGTTGTCAGACATTATGCTTATTTTGGAAAAGATTGAAGATTTTGATTACGTTTTTGTGGTGTTTTTGGAAGTGATTAGGGTTTGCTTAGAAAATCAATTGGATTTGATCCCCTTTTATTGGGGATCAATTGGGTGTTATCGTAATTAATGAGGAGTTGGTGATTGGAATTCAATTTTTGGTAACTGCCTATTTTTGAAGAGATTTGGTTCGATTATTGACTTTTTATCCAAGAAAAGTCAAACTATTGATTGGTTCTGTAAGCAGTAGTCAACTCTGCTGCTGGTTGTGTGACTCTGCTGCTGGGTGTCTACTGCTACAATTTAAAGTCTAGGGACGGTTATGTAACTTCCACTAAGCAGTTTATCACCTAATTGAATCACTTTTTCTCTACACATTACCCACGAATTGAAGTTTAGAAACCAACCCACTCTCCATTATCATCCAAATTCCAAATCCCCAAATTTTAAGAACCCTAAATCATGGATATTGATCGAACATGGGCAAAAAGTCATAACATTGTGGCCGAACTTGACACAGATGTTATACCTGCAGAATTCACAGAAATGACAAACTTTCTTAATGCTACATCCCTTAGGTATGCATTAACTGTGAATCCTACCATCTATGCTGCTCACATCAAACAGTTTTGGCATACTGCCAAAGTCAAAACTTTGAAAGGGGAACTATGTGTGAGGGCTTCTGTTGATGATCAAAAGGTAATAGTTTCTGAAGCCACTATTAGAACAACTTTTCTCTTTGATGTTTCTAAAACAAAACATATTGAGATAAGACATCATTTTATCAGAGATTGCTATGAAAAGAAATTAATTCAAGTTGTTAAAATTCATACTGATCTAAATGTTGCTGATCTACTTACTAAACACTTTGATGTGGGTAGATTTCAGTTTTTAGTTGCAAGTATTGGTATGATAAATCTTTGAAAAACTTATCTCATTGTGTTTTTGTAAAGTTTTGTACAAGCATTTTGCACTGTTATTGGTCTTAAAAGGTTATTTCTACTGCTGATTATACTCTGCTGCTCATACTTTACTCTACTGCTAGAGTATGACTTAGCAGTATAGTGTTCTGTTTGTGTTTGTGTTTTGGACTAATCTTTTGCAGGAAAAGTTAAAGTGGAAATAATGTTCTTTAAAGCTAATGTACAATCAAGGAGTGCACTGAAGTTAAATAAGAACATAGATATTTCATTCATTATCCATAGGATGGTCATTACAAGCTATTCAAAAGACATCATCAAGCAAAAGAAGGTTACTACAAGCTTTCAAAACACAAAAGACAACATTCACACAACCCTAACACCTATTTCATGGGACGTTTTCCTTTGGCCTTGTAGTCTTTCTTCTCTTGTTCTTGGGCAGCATTTGAAAGAGCATCTCTCAAGGATTGGAAATCTGGCATGGTTCTGTTTCTCCCCATGGACTGAGTTGCAACATCCCACACTCTTGGACAAGCTAAGCCAATCACAACTCCATGTGATCCAGAAGGTCCTTCTGCTTGTGGAGATTGAGTCTTAGGAGGAGGAACTGGTGCTTCTGGTTGTGAAGGTTCTGATTGCAAAAATTCCAAATGTTTTCTCAAAGCTTTTACCAAAGCTTTTGGGATTTGTTGAGCCAATTGTGATGGTTGTGCTACATATGGTGGATGAGATGGTTGTGGTGCTTGTGGAGGATGAGCTGGTTGTGGTGACTGGTACTCTCTGTGCCAAGGTAGATACCTTGCATTGATGTCATGCTTAAATTTTCTGGCTTGTTCCTTGGTTCTTCTACCAAATTTGGGTGGTCGATAAGGTGGTAGATATGGTGAAAAAGGTGGATGATTTGATTCTGAGTCTGAAGAGTCTGAAGAGATGTTGATTATTTCTCTGTTGTCAGACATTATGCTTATTTTGGAAAAGATTGAAGATTTTGATTAAGTTTTTGTGGTGTTTTTGGAAGTGATTAGGGTTTACTTAGAAAATCAATTGGATTTGATCCCCTTTTATTGAGGATCAATTGGGTGTTATGGTAATTAATGAGGAGTTGGTGATTGGAATTCAATTTTTGGTAACTGCCTATTATTGAAGAGATTTGGTTCGATTATTGACTTTTTGCCCAAGAAAAGTCAAACTACTACTTGGTTTCATAAGCAGTAGTCAACTCTGCTGCTGGTTGTGTGACTCTGCTGCTGGGTGTCTGCTGCTACAACTTAAAGTCTAGGGACGGTTATGTAACTTCCACTAAGCAGTTTATAACCTAATTGAATCACTTTTTCTCTACACATTACCCATGAATTGAAGTTTAGAAACCAACCCAGTCTCCATTATCATCCAAATTCCAAATCCCCAAATTTTAAGAACCCTAAATCATGGATATTGATCGAACATGGGCAAAAAGTCATAACATTGTGGCCGAACTTGACACAGATGTTATACCTGCAGAATTCACAGAAATGGCAAACTTTCTTAATGCTACATCCCTTAGGTATGCATTAACTATGAATCCTACCATCTATGCTGCTCACATCAAACAGTTTTGGCATATTGCCAAAGTCAAAACTTTGAAAGGGGAACTATGTGTGAGGGCTTTTGTTGATGATCAAAAAGTAATAGTTTCTGAAGCCACTATTAGAACAACTTTGCTCTTTGATGATGAAGAAGGAACAAAGTGTCTTGCAAGGAATGAACTTTTTGAAGGACTGGAAGAACTGGGCTATAAGAAGAAAGACAATGGTTTAAAATTTCAAAAAGGTTTTTTCTCAACTCCATGGAAATTTTTAGCCCATACTTTATTACATTGTTTGAGTCCAAAAACAACTGGGTGGAATGAGGTTAATACAACCATAGCATCTGCTATGATTTGTTTAAGCAAAGGAGACCCATTTAACTTTTCAAACATGATTTTTGAAGGAATTGTTTTGAGTGTTAAAGAAAAAGGAAAATCCTTGCTTTATCCAAGGTTTATCCAACTGTTTGTCAATGATCAGATTGAAACAACAAGATCCCATAAAGCTATTTATAAATCTCCAATAATGGGATCTGTGTCTTTTAGTTTCTTGGTCAAGGTCAACAAAGAATTTTCTGGTACAGTTACACCACTTACTCCTTATATGGTGGAACTTATTGAAAATGCTCAGGGTGAAGGATCAGGAACTCCCACTGATTCCCAACACACACCCACTTCTGAATCACCATCTCCACAATCATTAAAGACCTATAACCGTAGGAAAGCCTCAAAGAACACTGAGTTACCCCAGACCAGTGTTAGGATGAATAATGTACTAGATGGGGCTGTCACAGGTGATGGAGGTGACATGTTGGTGAGGGCTAACACTACTGCTACTAGCTTAGCAGCAGAGCAGGATAGTGTTAACATAACTAAGACCCAATTCAAGGCAACATCTAATGTGAATGATTCTCATGAGTCAAACACAGGTGATGGATTCCCTAGCCACATGGAAAACATAGGGGGCTCAGGTGATCAAACTGGGTTTGATACTGTGTTTGTGTCCCAAGACTCACCTCTCAGGGAAGGTCAGACATCCCGAAGTGAGGAGGACAGAATTGAACAAATTGAATTGATGGCACCACCCCTTGTACAAAATGTCAATGTCAATGATTCACCTCTCGGACCAGGTAACACAGGTCGAAGTGATGAGGCTAGTCTGGAACAGATCAAAGTATTGATGGTTNATGTCAATGTCAATGATTCACCACTCGGACCAGGTAACACAGGTTGAAGTGATAAGGCTAGTCTAGAACAAATCAATGTATTGATGGATAAATGTACCACTTTGGAAACCAAGTGTCAAACCTTGGAATCCAAAGTACATGCTCTTGAAAGTCTAACATCTGCACAGGCAACCATGATCACTACCTTGAAGCAACAAATGGAGTTATTGCAGACAAAGTTTTCTTCTACTAACACTGCTGCTGGTTTGGGAGAGGATGCTTCCAAACAGGGGAGGAATAGCACAGGTTCAGGGGAGGAAATTGGGGGAAATAAAAATGTTGCTGATCAAGTTAAAGGTATGGGTGATGATGTTTTGGTTGTTGAGGTTCAAACTATTGCAAATGATGACTCTGCTGCTCTAATCTCTGCTGCCAAAGCCATTGAAAGTGATGCTGAAAATATAGTTGTAATTGACAATGCTGCTGAGACTACTGCTTAGAGACAAATGTTGATGCTGGTGTTATTGATGATGTTGTTTTAGCTTCAGGGGAGGCTAAGGGTGATATTCATGTGGAAAGTAGTGATAATGCAGATATGTATGTGGTGGTGAATAAGAATAATCAAGAAGTTGTGATGGAAAAGATTGCTAAGACTGTTGCTCCAGAGTGTGCTGCTAAAGACATTACTGCTGATGAAACTATTAGTGACTCTGCTGTTCAACAATACTCTGCTGCTGGATCAGGTGAGAACTCTGTTGCAAATGCTTTGTTAATGCTTCAAGAGAAATCTCCAACTGAACATACATCACAACCACTTCAACCAGAATCAATCAAACCTGCACCATCTCAACCAACATCACTTTCACAACCAATCCATGTGTCACAATTACCCACAAAAGGAGTGTTGATTAAAGAACCTTCACAAACAATTCCAAAGGCAAAACTTGTTGCTTCAAGCTGTCACACCCTGAATTTACCTGTTAAATGGCAGTGGAATTGAATTCCCGGGTGTAACGATCGTGGCATCTCATACAAGGTTACATTGAACGACCTAAAGTGTCGTTTTGTAAATACAACGTTTGATCATTTTATTAAAAACATAAAAGTTTACAACATAGGTCCCAAGTGGTTTTACACATTTATTGAAAATAAAAACGACAAGATCAAACGGTTCATAAGTGCATTGAAGTAAACAGTGAGACGCATCGACTCCTCGACTCCATGATGGTCCATATGCAAGTCAAATGTTGTTATCTTAGTAACCTGAAAATACATTGCTAAAACGGTCAACAATAATGTTGGTGAGAAATCATAGGTTTATGAAAATGATTGTTGTACGATAACCATAAGTATAAGGGAATGACGAACTGTCACATAATTGATAAAATTGTACATTATCTCCTAAGCTTATGACCCCGAAGCTAGACTGTAGGTAATGCCCCTTCAGAGTGTTTTGCCCAACACTCTAACAATGATCAAATGAAATGCATCCGTTTGACTGTTGGTAACCCCAACACGGATGGAGGCGTCACCCTCAATAGATCTATCCACTCACTCTCGCTTAAATACAATTAACGGTTCATGATAATAGGGGACTTAAAACATGGCAATGTAGTAACTTAAGTAATGTATATGGATTTGATACTTAGGCTCGTATGAAAAATGGTGCAATGTATTCTCCCCCGTGGGATTTGAAATCAAAATATTGAATTGAAAACGGGGCTATGAAAACTCACCTCTAGTGATGGTACAATCTGGAATGTATGAACTGAAGTAATGAGGTGCAACTCCTAGCCGCAACCTAAAATGAATGCATGTAATCTACTTTAGATTATGAAATGGGTTCATGTATGCACTTGCACTTATAATCTATACCACTCGTTTTGTATTCAAAATATGTATTGTCGTCGAAAATATAATTTATATCTTCGTATAAGGTCATAATGAATATTACATGTTCATATAGTTTAATAATGTTATATGATAGTTATATAGTGAATAATAGTGAAATATAGGTTTTAGACGTAAAATATAACACTTAGTAATTTTTGAAATACGGTTAAAAATGGCTTCGGAAAACTAGTTGTAAATCAGTGAATATTGAGAGTTAGGAAATAAAATTGGTATTTTTGGAAAGCTTAGCACCAAGCCTAAATATGTTCAGGAGTGAAGTTTTGCTCAAAGTGTCTAGATTTTATGATAAATGGTCGAAAAGTATGGTGTTTTTAGGCTAAAACTGCCATTTCTGGGCAGTTTTTATGAATGTTTGGATAGCTGTAGATTACTCATTTTAAGTCCAAATGACAAACGGCTTTTTGATTTGAAAACTAAGCCAGGTGCTCTAACTTTTGTTCCTTGGAGTCAAAAACTCCAGAACTGAGTCAATTGACGGGAAAATAGCTCTCAACATGGGTGTTTCTAGGTATACTTAGAAAATTTTCTGAGTAAAGTGCTGGTGGTCTTTTAGTGAAAACAATAACTTTCGAAAAATCATAACTAATTCGTTATAAGGCCGATTTTAGTGATTCAAAAGGCCATAGTTTCGTCTAGGAATGTATTTTCTATATCTTGGGTCCAAAATTTACCAAAACTCACTGAGTTTACCCAATTTTGAAAATAGGGACAGTAGGTTTACATATGGTTCCAAAAATGATTTTACCTAGTTTGTACATGTCCAAATCCACTACTAACAACATCAACTCATCCCTTAATCTACCATACACCTTCTTAGGGTGTCATGGGTTCCCTAACATCACCATTTCAACCATTTCTCCAAGGGTTCATAAGAAACCCATTTTACACATAAAATGATAGAAACTTAAGTTTTGTGGTATAGACTTCAATATGCAAGTTCAAAAATGATAAATGTACATAAACCTAGCAAGGAAATTGTGGTAGAACTTGTAAAAATAGGTGATGTACTTACTTGAAAACTTATAACTTTTATGAAGAAAAACCTAACAATCCATAGGTTTATATTGCAAAACCTTGTAATGGATGATTACTAATACTTGTAAATAATCTTGTAATTGAAAATCTTGATCTCCCTTGGTGTTTGAGTTGGGAACGAGCAAGGAAAGAGAGAAAGGAAGGAAGAGCAAATTTTCTTGATCAATAAATCACACCATGCAACTATGAGATGTTTAGGTGGATAATGGGTTTTAGTTAGTGTATTTTGGGGACTCCATGTGTCCTAAGACACATAAGGGCCGACCACCTCAAAATGAGGTGGTGTCTTGGTCATTTTTATACACTATTACTTTTACGGGGTACCGTTTAGTGTATAGTTTTGATATTTTATCGTTATCGGGTACCGGGTTAATTAAAAATAAATTATAACGGGACAAGACGGGATATAACAAAGTTTGTAAAAATTATAAAAATATAATTTTTGTAAACATTAGGTATTTTGATAGTTATTACTTTGTTAATACAATTTATTATATATATAAGTTCAAGTAAAGGTTTATTATTTGGTTATCCACCAAAATAAATAATATATAGTTTTATAACCTTAGTGGAATAATAACTAATATAAAAATATATTAGTGCCCTAGTGGAATTTGTTTGATACATTAGGTTAAAAACTATTAACATGTCTTATTATTTATATACAAATAAATAAATAAGTATAACTTGAAAATATATAATCTACGAGTGGAATAGAATGCAAATGATGTCGTGATGCAATGTAGACTAACCCTAGTCTATGAAATGTACGATGAATGATAATGTGACTTAACCTACCCGGTTTCGTCAAATGAATATCCGTAAACCCTGTTTATGTGGAATGTTGAATTGAAATTCAATGAATAGGAAATGTCGGGACTTAGGAAAATTGACCTGAAATTGAGAATTGTGACATCGGTTTACCAATTCGAACCCGAGTCAAGAGACTCCACATGAGTCTTGACTCATCCGCGAACCACAAGGGTCAAACCCGAGACCATGTGGGTCTTGGCTAGGCTCAAATGAGCTCGACCAAACGACCAAACGGACCCCTTTGGGTCGTCGGCCACATAAACAAGAACAACAACAACAAAAGTCATTAAATCCAAGCCAAATCCACACTCCAATTACCAAACTCTCGCTAACCATATCATGAGGTCAAAACCCATCAAACAAAAACACAAGACTCAAAGATTAGCACTAAGCCGAGAGCCTAGCTCTCGGTTTCAAGTCGACACCCCAAGGAAAAACCATAAACCCGGATACCAAACGAACCATTATTATAAAAATATCATTTCCCATTAATTTACAATGAAACCCAACGAGAAAAACTCGTGTACCCACGATTTGGGTGACACATCGAGACACACGAGTTGGAACTCGTGGTCACTCACCTTCAAACGACCTCAAAAACAAGTTTCTTCAAAAACCCAACAAGAAAAGATGCAAAAGGTGGTGTTTAGGTGGCGGTGGTGGTGGATTCGTGGTGTTAGAGGAGGTTGTGTGGCGCATGAGTTATACCAAAAGATAGATCTCGATGAGATGGTTAAGATAGTGGTGTTATTTTGGTTGTAGGGGTGGCGGTGTGGTGATGGTCGCCGGAAAAAGGTGGCGGTGGCTAGGGTTCCAAGAGAGAGAGAGAGAGATGATAAAGATGGTGTGATGTTTGTGTTTGTGTTTTGTGTTGTGGTGTGAGACCAGGAAAACCACAAGGACGATTTTATGTATACTCTTAAAAAAAGGTATAATAATAATAATAATGATAGTTTTAATAGGGTTGGGTATGGTGGCTAGTCATAACATGCAAGACCAAACCCGTANGGAAAAAGGTGGCGGTGGCTAGGGTTCCAAGAGAGAGAGAGAGAGATGATAAAGATGGTGTGATGTTTGTGTTTGTGTTTTGTGTTGTGGTGTGAGACCAGGAAAACCACAAGGACGATTTTATGTATACTCTTAAAAAAAGGTATAATAATAATAATAATGATAGTTTTAATAGGGTTGGGTATGGTGGCTAGTCATAACATGCAAGACCAAACCCGTAACTCTTTCAAAATCTCTCGACTTTCTCAAACCGAGCTCGTTCAAAAAATTTAAAATTCCATAATACGTTCAATAAATATGTAAACCAAACCATATGTTCAAAACATTTAAATTCGTTAGGTTATCCTAGTGCCGGAGTCAACGTAGTGCCTAATAATAATCTCTCCAATAAATCACCACATGTATTCCATATTAAATTTAAAAATTCCAATTCAAATTCCATAGAAACCACGAATTTCAAAATCACGATTCAAAGTTTACAAACTTATCGCGAATAGACTTATAATTATTTCAAAGTCATTAAATTTAAAGTAATGCGGGTTTTTAAATAGCTCCCTATTTTGCCAGTTGTCACACTTAGAGAATGCAATTACGCTTGATTTTTGTTTGTTTAATGGTAGGTGTGTAATAAAACTGAGAGAAATACCTGTTAGGGCAATTTTAGCGCCAAATTTAAATTTTTTACAACATATAGGAGTGAAAATTTGGTCTTAATGAGCGTCTCATGGATAGGAGTTATATGGCTAGCACAAAACCCTACCACTAAAAAATTTCCACCCCAAATATGTGAGGTTCGCCCCTAGAATTGGTAGGAAAAGCATTTATACTATGATGTGTGTGCCGGTAGCACTTAGATTCTAGAACTTGCGATAGGACCATCCCGAATCCACAAGTGAGACTACATTCGTGTAGTTAGATTTACTACAAGATAAGAGGCATTAGGATTAACCCATTGTTTTACACCTGTGTTTTTGTTATAATTACTTTGACTTCATCGGTGAAGTAATTCTCCCACACCCTTGCGTTGTACCCATTTTTGGTACACGATACCCCTAGTACACCCCTCCGAGCCTATCTTTTCGTTTCTAACTTTAAGCATTATACTTAAAGGAAGAATTTGTTACACCCCACTTAAATGTACACCCAAATCGCCTTAGCCTACCTTGTATGCACTCACCTTTAGTGCATTATTGTGACAACATTTGTTAAACCCTTAGTTAATTATCAAATTGATTACATGGTTGCTAAGTCGAGTCATATCCTTGTACATATTGTTTTGGGACGATTGGGACTCATGGGTAAAGTACTAGTGTAAAGGAGTAATGGGGAAGAACAACATTATTACCCCCATATGTGCTAAATATTTTAAAATGGAAATTGGGGGAAATAAAAATGTTGCTGATCAAATTACAGGTATGGGTGATGATGTTTTGGTTGTTGAGGTTCAAACTATTGCAAATGATGACTCTGCTGCTCTAATCTCTGCTTCCAAAGCCATTCAAAGTGGTGCTGAAAATATTGTTGTAATTGACAATGCTGCTGAGACTACTGCTATAGAAGACTCTGCTGCTATTGCTTTAGAGATAAATGTTGATGCAGGTGTTATTGGTGATACTGGTTTAGCTTCAGGGGAGGCTAAAGGTGATGATCAATTGGATATTGATAATGGTGAACCCTTTAGTGATTCTACTGCTCAGCAATACTCTGCTGCTGGATCAGGTGAGAACTCTATTGCAAATGCTTTGTTAATGCTTCAAGAGAAATCTCCAACTGAGCATACATCACAACCACTTCAACCAGAACCAATCAAACCTGCACCATCTCAACCAATATCACTTTCACAACCAATCCATGTGTCACAATTACCCACAAAAGGAGTGTTGATTAAAGAACCTTCACAAACAATTCCAAAGGCAAAACCTGTTGCTTCAAGCACTGATAAAGGAAAAGGAAAGATAGTTGAAGAAGCTGTTCCTGATTCTAGTGATGAAGAAGAAGATTATAAGAAATTGCCTAAGGAATATTGGCCTAGGGAGAAGCTTGTGGAGGCTGATAGAGTTTTGGCTATGCAGGTTGCTATAGGTGACACAGAAATAGAAGGTGAAGATGTTGATGCTGAACAAGCTAGGCTGCTAGCAGAACATGAAGTTCTTGAAGCTTTGAAATCCAGAAGAAGTAAAGAGGATGAGTCAAAGTCAAAGAATGATGAATATGACTATGAGCCTACACCTGAAGAAGTTGATTATTTGATAAGAAAAAATCCTGAGGTTAACAAGAAAGCCATAGAAGTTCATGCTGATGTCACTTTAACCACAGAACAAAAGACTGCACAGCTGCATGATTTCATTAGGATGATTAATGATCAAGCTTTTGACTATGTGACAAATGTAATCAAAGGCAAGCAAAAGAGAAAAAGGAGGCCTACAGAAGCTCAGATCATCTCACAAATGGAACATTATTTGTGTGCTCAGTGTGGATGGAAAATGAGTCAATTCAGAGGGATGGGACATGATGCAGTTAGGCTTCACTATTATTCTGGGTATAAGAGAAACAAAATGTTTATTGGAATAGGTTCAAAAGAAGAGGCTGAATGGATAAAGAAGCATGATGAGCATATGGCAGCTAGTAAAGAAAGGGCCAAGAAATCAAGAATTGAAGGATCCAAGACTGCTGAATTACCTGGAAAGATTGATGAATCATATCAAAAGACTGCTGATAAGACTGATGATAGATTTTTGGTTGAACCAGATGATATGTTTGTTGAGCCACTTCAAGCTAGACATCCAATTGCAGATTGGGAAATTGCACAGGATGATTTTGGTGAGGCTTGGAAAGTTATCAGAGTTGGAGGTGATGTTGAAATATACAGGGATTTTGAAGATCTTGTAAGATCTTGTGATAGAACAGATCTGAATACTCTATGGAGCTTGGCACAAGCTAAGTTTAAATATGAAGATCCAGTAAGTGTGAAAGCTATGGAGTTATGGGTACATTTCCAAAGATTGTATAATCCAGACCCAAGTGACAGATACTGGAGGTTTGAAGCAGATAATATGTCTACATTATGGAAGCATTATAGCTCAAGTGATGTTCATCATGTATCTACTCAGGCTGGAGTTGATGTTTTCATGCTTACAGAAAAGGAGTATCCATTGAAGGCTGGAGTTCTTACTGTAATGATTGCTTCTAAGCTTAGATGTGAAGAAGTAACTCCTCATCTTCAAGATTTGGTTGAAATAATAGTGCAGCAGAATTCTAGAGAAATTGAGAAGCTGAGAAAAAGATAGAGTGTTTGGAAGCATCCTCTTGGTGTTATTTGAGCTTCAAAAGAAACTTGATAGTTTTCCTGGAAAATATCAAGTTTAGGGGAGGATTGTTGGGTTTTGAAGTAACTCTACTTCTGGGTGCTACACTGCTGCTAGTTAGTCAAGTCTGTTGCTAGTGTAAAATCTCTACTGCTAGTCAAGACTACTGCTGAGACTCTACTGCTGGAACTCTGCTGCTATTATCATTAAGATGCTGCTGATAAGTTTATGTACGAATGTTTGTATTTATAGTATAGATATTATGTAATATTTTATAATGTTAGAATATCTTAGTCTTGGGCAGGAAGTCGATGTAAACCTGTAGGGTTCCTTGGTGTATAAAAGGAGATCCTAGGGTTAGACTAGAATACGTATTATTCTAGCATTGTATTCACTTCAAGGTTGCAAAACCCTAGCACTATTCAGGGTGCTCGTATTCAATATATTGAAGTGTTTAAGTTGTGATATAATTGTGTTTGTGTTCCTCTTAAGTTAATCAGTAAATTCCGCGTATTGATTAAGTTTGTTACAAGTCAGCTTCTATACATTATTGTCTTGGTTTATCTAAGATAGTAATTCTAGATCAATTGCTCAACTGGGATCAACAATTATGTAGTGGATTTGGTTGATTGGTAGAAAATTTTTGCGGATTCGCGTTCTCCATAATGGCAAACGGAATAGTCAGTGAAAACTTACGAACAAACACACAAAGAAAAGATAGACTACAAGAAAACCTAGAAAAATAAAATAAAAATCTCACTAGAAAGGAATCTAGTGAGTAGACCTAATAAAATAAAAATTCAACCTAAACAATAACTATTCCCCGGCAGCGGCGCCAAAAACTTGATACGCGGGATTGCAACCACGCAACAGGTTTTACCTATCAAGAGATCTTGAGAAGCTTGCAATCCCACCAGGCAGTGTACCTGACCGATGTAGTATAGTGTAGTGGTAAGTACGGGGGATTGATCGTTCTCTCACAGGGAATAGTGTTCGTTAGGTATGAAGAACTACTCTAATAGGTCTAAGGATGAGGGATGATTATTTTTGTATTTTTATATTTTTTAGAAAGCAAGTAAAATCTCGGGTTTAAAGGAGTGGGCGGAATTAGTTGCTAGTCAACTAACCCAAAAACTACTATTGCAATTAAAATAAAATAACAAGAAAATAAAAGGTTGTGAAACTTATATGGAGACAAGTGTGTTTACTTAGATATCCTTACTCCTTAACTATCTTTTACCGGTTAATTAGTGTGTATTAATTGCGTGGATGACGGGTGTATTCCTTAATACCATTCGTGGGGTGGCGTACGTACTTCCCCAACTCTATAATCTCCTACTTCACTCCCATGTCGAGCATGCTAGAAGCTCCTAACATGGGATCATTAGAATTCGCTCATGCATTAAATATAACCATAAAAACCTAGTACGCATTGGTTCATGTTTCTTAAGACGTTCAAGCAAGTTACCGTATAGGAGGTTAGCTAGTTTTCTTAAGCCTAACATCGATAAACAATCATCCAATACAAGTAATAACACACCAACAACCAATAATCAATAGTTAGGTTTCATTAAATCTAAGCAAACACAAAATAAATCTAGCCTAGCATGTTAATTGAAAGACAAGCATAAGATATAATTAACCAACACATAGACATATTGATTAATTTGAATGGAGACTTATCTTTAATTGAACATGGAAGAATCAAGGGTGAAAAACCATTGAAAAAGCTGTCAAAGTCGTCTAGGGTTTGTTCCCAAAAAGTTGCACACTAATGAATGAAAAAATAGAAAAGTATATATAGAGAATACACTCTGACGGCGTCAGTTTATACCCTCTGACGCCGTCAGCTCACCGCCATTAGGGTTCTCGGATGGCCTAGATCTACTTCTGACGCCGTCACTTGTAAACTTGCTCTGGGCCGTCACTCTTTAACATTACACCTGACAACCTAGGATTATTAACACCTGACGCCGTCAGGTGTAAAAATCAAAATTCTTGCTTAGGGCGTCACGTATAGTCAGAATCCACTCCTTTGTCTTGGTTGGCTGACGGCGTTACCTTGTGTCTCTGACGCCGTCAGGAAGGATTTCCAGCATTCTTTTGAGACGTTGTCGTTTTCTTCACTTTATGCTCCAAAAACGTCCAAAATGATGTGTTTTCCAGAATTCTTCTCAAAAGTACCTAAAATGACAAAAGGAACGATTTAAGGCAATATTTGATAATATTAACACGAATTAGGGCTTAAATGACCCCCTAAAACGGGTACACTTTTCTCCTCATCAGAACCAAACAATGGTTAACTACAAACACATTCTCAAACAAAAGCATGTTGGCAATAGACCTATGCAAAAGTGGTATCAGAGCCACGGCTCAGAACCATGGGAGATGCCAGCATCCAAAATTGATCAAGGTTTTCTAACTGGAAGATACCTATTAAGGGAAACACCAAAAAGGGTGTACCAATGGAATTGCAGAAGGAAGAAAAGCATCTCACCAAAAAGGAAGGAGATGCTTGTGAAGAAAGTGTTGGAGAATGAAGCATACAATGCTTCAAAAAAAGGCTGAGAAATCCAAAGATCATGGAAAAGGGGTTGTTGTATGTACAAAAAAGGAAAGGAGGGCCAGATGTTATATCTACAGAGAAAGAGGACATGTTTATTGGGCATGTCAAAGCAAAAATAAGATTGCTAGTGTTGAATTGCAACAAGAAACTGAGACAACAAACCAAATCATAGAAGAAGAAGCCAAGTATCCAGAAAAGGTGCATGTGATTGCAGATTACATGATTGAAGGATCAATGACAAAACATGGAATGAAGTGTGATATGTAAGTAGCAGTTACAAGTTCCATATGTGTCCAAGAAGGATGCTATTTAAAGAAGTCCGGTAAAAATTCAAAATGATTGGTAAGGAAGAGAATGAAAGAAAATTCATTTTCTCCTATGGAATTGGAGATGCTGTTGTGAACATAAAGGATGGAGATATGGCGATTTCAGATGTTCAGTATACCCCTGAAGTATCATTGAACATACTCAGTTATGACTTTTTAGAAGAACAAGGTTATGCAGTGAAGATTGATAACAACATGTGCAACTTGAAGTACATGTATGATGAGAAGAAAATTGGGACATGGAAATCACAAGAGAACAACAACAATGAACAAGTTTGGGGACTAAGAGATGTCATCACAGAACACAACAAGTTCTTGGATGAATACTTTGAGTCCATTGATCCTAAGGAAGAAAGTTCATTAGTGAAAGGTTTAGAGGATTTAAGTTAAGACAGAAATGAAACTCAAGATTATGTAGATGAGGAGTATATAAGTTGGAATGGGTCACTTTATGCCCTAAAGGTAAACTCATTTGCTAGATTTCTGTCATTCATAAATTTACTAAAGAAAGATAGTTTAGTATACAAACATTGGGAGATCTTTAGTAAAAAATATATTGAGATGGTGAAGTGGTTTTATCTTTTGTATCTTAATTATGATATGCTTGATACAATACCACCTGTTATTGGGGTGATTGAATTGAACCTACTAAGTTTGCATAAGATTGTGGATGGCCTTGGAGGCTATATGTCAGTCATTTTGTGTGATAACTGGAAAAATATTGCACAAATACAAGGCCTTACAAGCAGGGAAGGAGTAGCAGTGAAAGACTGCTCTAAGAAGTTCATTCAAGTGTTACATGTGTACCATGAGACTGCTAAAGAACCCTGGTATGAGAAGCCTAGAAGAGAAGTAGGAGAATGTAGCAAGGCTGCAGAAGATAAAGACCCACAAGGCAAGGAGGTTGAAGCAGAGAAAGATGTGTTACAAGAAGGAATGAGCAGCAAGAACAAATTTAAAGTAAGGCTTGAAAGCAATGAGGAAATGGAAACACAAGATGTAAGCAGTGTTAACAGCGATGACTTTGACATTGTTGTTTGAAGAACCAGAATGAAGATCACTCAAAGAAGAATGTTGCCTTTAATAAATTAGGGGGGAGATGTTTACCTCTTAATGTTATTATAGGACAAATTCTTATTATTAGTATGTATTTAAGTTAAGACATATGTTTAATGTATTTTAGTCTAATGTATAGGTCGAATTAGATTGCTGTTACGGGTCAAAGTAGGCCACCCAAGCAGTTAGTTATTTGGCAGTTAAAGTTGTTGACAGTTACATCCAAAAGACACAATGGTTGGATGGAACAATAACTGTCATTAGGTGTCGTTTAGGATAGTATATATATGCATTATGCAGTGTAATTACAACATAACAATTCACTATCTTTTATATTTAAGTGTTGTTTAAATATTGTCCAGTTTCACTGTTTCATTGAATTGCATATACACACACAGAACCAAACAATGGTTAACTACAAAAACATTCTCAAACAAAAGCATGTTGGCAATAGACCTGTGCAAAAGTGGTATCAGAGCCACGGCTCAGAACCATGGGAGATGCCAGCATCCAAAATTGATCAAGGTTTTCTAACTGGAAGATACCTATTAAGGGAAACACCAAAAAGGGTGTACCAATGGAATTGCAGAAGGAAGAAAAGCATCTCACCAAAAAGGAAGGAGATGCTTGTGAAGAAAGTGTTGGAGAATGAAGCATACAATGCTTCAAAAAAAGGCTGAGAAATCTAAAGATCATGGAAAAGGGGTTGTTGTATGTACAAAAAAGGAAAGGAGGGCCAGATGTTATATCTGCAGAGAAAGAGGACATGTTTATTGGGCATGTCAAAGCAAAAATAAGATTGCTAGTGTTGAATTGCAACAAGAAACTGAGACAACAAACCAAATCATAGAAAAAGCCAAGTATCCAGAAAAGGTGCATGTGATTGCAGATTACATGATTGAAGGATCAAATGACAAAACATGGAATGAAGTGTGATATGTGAGTAGCAGTTACAAGTTCCATATGTGTCCAAGAAGGATGCTATTTAAAGAAGTCCAGTACAAATTCAAAATGATTGGTAAGGAAGAGAATGAAAGAAAATTCATTTTCTCCTATGGAATTGGAGATGCTGTTGTGAACACAAAGGATGGAGATATGGTGATTTCAGATGTTCAGTATATATACCCCTGAAGTATCATTGAACATACTCAGTTATGACTTGTTAGAAGAACAAGGTTATGCAGTGAAGATTGATAACAACATGTGCAACTTGAAGTACATGTATGATGAGAAGAAAATTGGGACAGGTAAATCACAAGAGAACAGCAACAATGAACAAGTTTGGGGACCAAGAGATGTCATCACAAAACACAACAAGTTCTTGGATGAATACTTTGAGTCCATTGATCCTAAGGAAGAAAGTTCACTGGTGAAAGGTTTAGAGGATTTAAGTTGGGACATAAATGAAACTCAAGATTATGTAGATGAGGAATATATAAGTTGGAATGGGTCACTTTATGCCCTAAAGGTAAACTCATTTGCTAGATTTCTGTCATTCATGAATTTACTAAAGAAAGATAGTTTAGTATACAAACATCGGGAGATCTTTAGTAAAAAAATATATTGAGATGGTGAAGTGATTTTATCTTTTGTATCTTAATTATGATATGCTTGATACAATACCACCTGTTATTGGGTGATTGAATTAAACCTACTAAGTTTGCATAAGATTGTGGATGGCCTTGGAGGCTATATGTCAGTCACTTTGGGTAAATGGAAAAATATTGCACAAATACAAGGCCTTACAAGCAGGGAAGGAGAAGCAGTGAAAGACTGCTATAAGAAGTTCATTCAAGTGTTACATGTGTACATGAGACTGCTAAAGAACCCTGGTATGAGAAGCCTAGAAGAGAAGTGGGAGAATGTAGCAAGGCTGCAGAAGATAAAGACCCACAAGGCAAGGAGGGTTGTGACAACCGTGATTTTAGCAGGTTAGTTTGACTAATAGTCTCGATCCATTTGACTTTGTTTGGTGTGAATTAAGTGTTGTTGTGTGGTATATGTGTGAGATACGTATAATATATTTATGATAAGTATGAATGTGGCACTAAATCCCTTTTTGTGTGAGGATGTTTTTATGATTTGAGGAGTATTGATTTTGGGTAAGTTCATTTTGATCGCCTTTGTGGTGTAGAAATGACTTGTGTAGTTTTGGTGTTTCGTGGTTTTTGCGTAACAAGTCTTCGTTCAAGTGTTTGGACGTTAGTAAGTTACGAGGAGATTGTTTTTTTTTTTGAGTCGTGTTTATAAAGAGTGTGGAAATCTATTTTTGGAAACTTTGTTTTGAAAATGATTATTTTTCCGGTTTGTCGTAAAATTAAGGTTTATCACGAAAGACGTTAGGTTTCGTTATGGGTAAAGGGGAGTAATCCTGCACCCTGGTAAATATATAACCAAAACATTTAAATACAATGGATATGGGTGAAATCCCATATCTCAGTCCATTACATAGGCATAAAGCTTACATAACAAGATACTTCCTATTTTCTAAACAAGAAAACAAACCACTACTCAAATGATAACATAGGACATAACGAAATATAATTACTTCCTAAGACCTTGAAGCTTGGTGCCATACATGGCATTAAAGGCATCCAAATTCCCTGGAAGATCATAAATCTGATTCGCATAGTCATCGTAGTCATAGTCATCATAATCTTCTTCAAACTCTTGGCCACCACTGAATAGATTAGCAGACTCATCAAATGGGTTGGCAACCACCTCATCTTCAGAATCAGAAACCACGATCTCTCCCACCTTAGAAAAAGGGTTAACTCTCTTAGTAGAAGAGGCGGGCGGAGTACAAGAATCACTAGTTTTAGGAGCCACAACCGGCTCCTTCTCTTTTAAATCACTCACAAGGGGTTCTTGTGATGCAGTACCTGTCTTAGTAGACTTATCTTCATTAACTTGCATTGTACGACCAGAATCCACATCCTTGTTGGTGTCATTAGAAGGAATACCAAAAGCATTCGTATCTTCCATATTAAGAGCATCAAACTGGTTAGATGTGGAAATCGTTGTTCCACTTGAACTAGCCACATCAGAAGTATTCTTCTTAGTGATTTCCACTTTTTTAGGTTCAGGAGGAGTCTTTTTGGGTTGATATTGAAACTGCTTACCCACTACAGGTTTAGTAAACCCTCCTTGACCCGGAATAGTAGGACCACCTTGCTTTCCCTTCTTCTTTTTATTGACCGTCTTGAAACCATCATTAACAGGCTTAGTAGGCTGAGCAGAAGGTACAACAACTTTAGGACATTCAATCAGAGTATGACCAAAAATCTTACATTTATCACAACGAGGTGGTTTCCACTTGTATTCAACCCGTATCTTCTCAATAGTCGAACCCGACCCATCAAGTAAAGGTATCTCAACATTAAGGCTGTCCCTAAGTACCTCATCCGACTTCACTTTAATCATGCATCTAGCAAAACTACTACGGCCCCACGATTCCTTGCACATTTGGCTAGTAAAAGCATCTAACCTTTTGGGCGTGCCTATCAATGTGGCAAGAAGACTAAGGCCATCATCAGAAAACATAGCAAGAGGAACATCATGGAATTTAACCCACACCGGGATGTTGGTCAAATCCTCTTTAAGTAAGTTGGTGTTCAATGTCCATGGTTTAAGAATAATAGGTACATTTCTAATCAACCAAGGACCGTTTTCAAGAACATCATCAACACCTTTCTTCGAATTGAACTTAAAGAAAAAGAACCCCTTTGCATTCATCATTACCTTATGTATACCAAACTTAGCCCACGCATTGCGTACATAGTAATCAACAACAGGAAAAGCAAGTCGTTGGCCAAGGAAATACCCATACAGTGTATTCTCAAACCTAGTGTTCACCTCTTCAACCACTTTCATAGGTACAGAAAGATCCACACCGTTTGATTTCTTGCTACACTCTAGTCTATGAAAGTTAGACATGTATTTCTTAGGTTCACTAGAAGTAACACCAGCATACGATGTAGAAGGTTGTTTCAAAGCATCCACAACAACCTTCTCAATACCAACAGCCCCATGTGCATTCGTATCAACCTTATCAGAACTATGAGACTTGTTAGAAGCCCCATGTGGACCATTCGAATCATTAACTAAAGGATCAAGTGAAACCGGCTTCACTTGATTATTCTTGTCCACAATTGTAGATAAATCAATATCTCCATCATCAACACTCCACTCAGTAATAATAGGACCAGACGAAGCAAGTATAGGCTGAGTAGAACTAGGATTAACATACTTAGGCTTCTTATGTTTCCTCATAGTCACCTTCGACAAATCAATAGTAGCATTCAATTTATCAATATTCACATTAGCATCAACATTAACACTCGGCACATTAGAATCCTTCTTCGTATTAAAAAATCCTTTATTCATCTCTCTAAACCCACTTACACATAAACCACAAAATCATTAACAAGGGAGAAAACCCTAACTGAAAACAGTTAGGGCTTAACACGTAAATCTTCAAAAACAACTAACCTCCAGTCATTATGAATCGTACCCCGGAATAGAATCAATGAATATTAAACCAATTTGCATGCAAAAACAATTAGTGATATATTATAATAAACAATGAATCAATGAATTCAGATCACATGCAACACCAAGCGAATAAAAAAAGTAGTAACCGACCTAACAACAAATTAATAAATCAACCTACCCAAAAGGATTAAAGTATTAAAAGGTTAAGATCGATCAGAATTAAGTGATGTACGCGATACGTATTCGCTTTTCGCCAGAGAGTTTTTGGGGTTTTCTTTCCATTAGGTTTCGTTATGAGAGTGCATAAAATATGAAAAGTATGAGGTTTTGAGTTTAATAAATAAATTAATAAAAAAAATAAAAAATATATATGTATATTAAAGGGGCGGCCGATTATGGTCTAGGGAAGGGAAAAGGAAACCCAATTTGAGTCCAAATAGGATTCTTAGGCCCAAGGGTTATCCACAATTAATATAAATACAAAACCAAAGTTCCCAAAACTATTTTTCCTGCAATTTTGGTCGAACACAAGGAGAAGAGAAGAAGAAAAAAAAATTAGGGTTTATAGTTTTCAAGCAATAATGAAGAATCAAGGTAAAATCCTTAAACCCTATGTTTAATTAATTGATTAATTATTGGATTCATGTAATATTAAGTATGATGGATTTAGGGTTTATAAAATTCTGGAAAATAATGATGTTAAACATGTTAGAGTCATTAATTGATAATAGTATGATGATTGGTTAAGAGAATTGAGCGTAAAACGCGTCAGTTTTCAAGTTAGGGTTTGGACAGAATATTAGGGCGGTAAACATACGACGTTATTTAATAGATGGTAATGAGTTAGATCACGAATTTTGACTCTAAATTATAGTTCAGAGAAATAGCTTTCCAAAAAGTCCAACCACGACTGATTTCGAGGTTGGGAAGTTAGTCTTTTGATTTTTATGAGATAAGGTGTCATAGCTGTTAAACCGGGACAGAATTTGGGTAAAAGTTTGATAGTGAATTGTGGGTGAAAAAATGTTATTAAGGTTAGCCTTTCTGGGAAAATTAAGTTTTAGGTTATCTTAGACTCCCACGAAAAGGATTCGTGATAAAAAGTTGTAGAAGTATTTTTATAAAATCAAAACTTTTTGGTGTGCGTTCAGATCCGAATTTGGATAGTTGACAAGTTTGATTTTCTTATAGGTATTAGTGTGTGTTATTAGACCATGGCCTTCTGGTATTAGCTTGTATGCTTATGAGAGACCATGGTGAATTTTTGGTGTGAGTTGTTAAGCTTAAATGGTTATTATTTTATGTGGCTGAGTGTACCCCAAAATTCTGCATTTTCTGAAATTATAAGTGCAAGGGATTTAGTGAGCATTAGTGGTTGATGGTGTTTGGTATGGAGTCTAGGAGATCTATGGTGGGTCATATGAACCTTCGACATCCATCATATGAGTATTGCATGGGTTATAGCTTTTAGCTTGACCATGTGTAACGTGAACTTATTTGTGTTGTTTAGATTGTGATTGTATTTTGTTGAAAGCTGCAGAGTTAAGGTGAGTTCATAGTCCCATACTTTTTACTTTGTTTTAAACTTGGGATGGGAATGATGCTTGTCTTAAATGATTGAGTTACTGTGATATTTAGTTGTCTAAAAGCTTGACTTAGTAATGTGGTTGGGGAATGTAGTATTATATTTGATGATACAAAAGCGGAAGAAGAGAAGAGACATGAGACGTAAGTGTGACAAAGATAAGAAAAAGATTGGAAGATAAAGATTTAGGAAAGTATTTGTTTCCGAGATACAATCGTAGCTTTTGTAACCTAAGTAGATCTCTCTATATAAAGGACCAGTAGGGCGTAGGTTTTTATGTGTTATGTCTTCGCATCAATGTAGTCGACGAAAAGGGTGTGTGTGTAACCTAGGCGCTAGGAAGATAAATGCTAGGTTTGATTAAGTGTTATTAGTTACGGAGGTTAGTGGTTAGTCAGCCTCAAGGTCGTTCTCTACCTTATCAAGGTGAGGCATTGGGGGCTGAAAGTTATGCTTGGTATGTTAGAGATGATAATAAAACCCTTGTTGATAACCATTGAGATTCTTATTTATTTATTCCGCTGCAGTTTGTCAATGTTATTGTTCCTAGAGTAATTAAAGGTTTAACAGCCTGGAGCCCGTAACGAGCAAGTATGCTGGGTTCCTACAAGGTGGATCAGACTGTGTGAAACTTGCTGATAAGAAGAAACCATACCTTACATCAACTCAACCAAAGGATGTCACGTCCGAAACCCCTCAGATGACTTCCATCACTACAGTTCGCATCCCTCTGTCAAGAAGGGAGAGTATGATTCTCTATGGAGCATGAAGATGAAGGCAGTACATTGCTGATGACTGAGTTCCCTCTTCTGGATAATCATTCGTCAATGGCAACCAAGTCTTAGGAAGAACCTGGTGCATGTGTTGAAGGGCCAACCAAAACACCTAAACTACTTGGCTACCACGCTGCCTGTCAGGAAGGCTCAAAGACAACGTGTTCATCAACATTACGTGCTGTCTGCCCATTACCTGACATCATCTATACTTAAGTTACTAATGCTCAGAGATGAAAAACAGTTGATAGGCATGTAAACAACAGATTTGGAGGGCAATTGAAGCTTCCAAGAAGATGATACCAGTTTGTTGAGCAGCAGCAGGTTTGAAGACCTTTGCTGTTGTGAGAAAGAGAAGGCCTTGACTCTGCTTATGAAAGATTTTCAAAATTGCTTTAAAGCGATGCTAGAAATTTCATAATGTCTCTAGTATCTTGCTGAACGACTGCAAACTTGAAGTTTCTAAGAAGTTTGCCATCTGCCTGGCGATGTTATTCTACCATGATCAGAGGTCAACGCCACTAGTCTAACCATGGAACTTTGATGAATCTGCTTACGAGATACTTTAAAGGTTATATGAGCAAGAAACAACTGGGACAAACTAGGTCACTCTCACACAAGCATTGCTTTTTGTCATCACCAAACAAGCAAGTCCTTTATCAAAGTACTGCTTATCATTCACAAAGTACTGTGTTTTGAAACAACTGTGCTTTCTAGCACCTAGTAGATGATTTTCCCACTCAATCAGCCTCACCAACAGTCAACTGTGATGAAGTTGTCATGCTCATTCTTTGCTCAACAAAGCCACGGCTCGTACCTGTTACCTATGAAGAGAGAGTTGTGCAGATTGACAGAAGATTCTTTGGAAAGAGAAATGGTGATCAGATGGCAAGTAGCTATGATCACTGCAAGGATTAAAAAGTTCATGAAGAAGACAGGAAGGGAATTGAATTTCAAAGACAAACAGGGAAATTGGCATTTGACAAGTCAAAAATTGGGAGTGCTTTAATTGCTCAATAAGACTTGTCACTTTGCAAGGGAATGTAGGTTGCAAAGCATACCAAGCAACAAGATGCTGAGAAACCCGAAACTAGAACTCGAAGGAGCCTTCCGAGACTCTAAACCAAAAGCTTTGGTGGCTCTAAGGAAAACCTTTCTGAGGGTTGACTGGAGTAGGTGATTTTGATGGATGAACGAGCTAACGTCTTCTCGGTATGCTGCCAATGGTGAGGAAGTCCGATGGAGTACAGCTTTTGATGAGAAACCGGATACTCGTGGGCTGGAGAGGCTTGGAGGTGTGGTGATTGGAGCCCTTGGGGAGGCCATGCAAGATGAGCTCTGTTTACTAGCTGGGTTGTTGTTGCCACCTCATCACTTCATCTAATAACTACTGAGGTATGTTTAGGCGAGGGTGTCCGGAGTGATGTTTATCCGAAAAAGTTCTTACGCTGATTATGTGTCTGGAAAGAGACTGAAACATAATAGAGGGCTAGTCAGAAGTTTTAGGTTATCGAGACTTGACCTTAGAAAACTTAGAACTATGATAATCACTCATGAGGAAAATGAAGTAGCTTGGGCTGAAAAATAGGTCAGCAGACAGGACTCTAATTACAAGTTGAAGGTGAATGGTAAGTTAGGATGTAAGATATCAGAGGTTGAAAAGACTCACTAAAGAAGCAGGGGATGATTTGGTTAAAAAAACTGCGTAGTTGAATTAGGCTGGTCTCACACATGTGGAGTTTTGGTGAAAGCACTGAGAAGGAAGATATTAAACTGTCTAGGACTATTCGGTGAGAAGATAATTGCCTGAGATGACGAATCATCTAGTAATAAGGAAGAAGGTGTTCAGAAGAGGTCTCCACTAGTGAAGATTTGGAAACATGTACTGAGAGAAAATAGCATCTAGTGATGATGAACCGCATTGAAGGCCTCCAACACCACTGTGTTTAAAAAAGGTTATGAAGATCGTATCATGCAGGTTCTCATAGTGTTGGAAGTTTTCAACCACCTAGGACGAGATGTTTCTTGTTATGGATAAGACAAGTCTTGAGAGTTTAGAAGATAAAGCGTTAAGGGCAATCTAATCCAGATTCATCTTAAAGGTCACAGTTTGTCTGAAATTCTTAGAATCATGGGGAATACTGGGGGAATCAGGGAATAATGTAAATGTTAAGAGTTCTACTAAATCTTTTGCAAAAACCAGCAGTACCTGTTATCAAAAAGACTGGGGTAATCTTCAGCAGTACGCTTGCACCAAACATTTTTTCGAAAAATACTGGCTGGATGTGTCAAACTGCTTTTCACTTTTCATCTAGAGGGTACTGCTGGTTATGGGGCTATCTTAATCTATTAATAGAAAAGGATGGGGTCCATGAATCAGACTATGTTTTTGGGGTTGTTATGTTTAGTACTTCCGGAAAGTATTGGTTGTCTCTTTCGAGGTACATCAGAGAATTATAGATATCCACTTTCAGATGAGTTTAATCGCACGTTTTCTAATTTCTCCTTAGTGGAACACCCACCAACTCACGGACAGGTAGTTCTCTCCATCATCTATCTTCTCTGTCATACTTCCATTATCCTCCCTATCCTACCTCCCAGCTTTATACCCTAACCAGGTTACACTCCTTTATCTCTTATGTGTTCGATACGGAGCGTATTTCATAACCATTACAATTTATATATTATGTGACTTGGCACCAGACA
>LBNU01002447.1:0-12346 GCA_014162995.1 Artemisia annua
ATTTTGGTGCTTCCAAAATATACTTTGTGTAGTTTCTTGCAAAACCTTAATACGGTTTAATTTGTGTGTACAAGAACGAGGTAATAACTTATTTTAGTTATTATCAAGAGATCGAATCACAAAACGGTAAGGGGTGATTCATAAGATCTAATTCAAACCCTAACTAGGGTTCATCTCATTCCTTGAATCAAGTATTGCATAAGGTACGTTGTTATTTATGTTTTAGTTAACCTTTATATGTTATAGTAGATCCTAGCTTCCGCAATATGTATTATATGATTTTACATGCTTAATATGCTTGTCATGATTATCAAATTCTAACAGATGAAAGCTTTGACGGGACATACTCAATTGAGGCGACTTGCCATGCACCTATACTCAAGGATGTTTACCGCGAAATCTTTAGGGTTTTGAAGCCTGGTTCGATGTATGTGTCATATGAATGGGTGACTAGAGATTTGTATCATGCTCAAAATCCAAAACATGTGGATATCATCCAAGGAATCGAGAGAGGTAACCCCTTGCCAGGGCTAAGAAGTTACACCGACATAGCTGAGACTGCTAAATATGTTGGTGTTGGTGCTCGAAAAGCTTGGAATTGTGGCTAAAGGTACAGTTGATGTTCAAGAAATGTTGCTACAAACGGTGCTTGATCTTGCAAAAGGTGGCGAAACCGGAATCTTTTCTCCGATGCATATGATCTTATACAAAAAACCTGAAAAGTCTAACAAGCATGATCATATCATGGAATGTCATTTGCGTTTTAAAATAAGAAGCAAGCCGTAAAACACTTGTTGCGATCTTTACACCTAGCAAAAATTAAAATGTATTAGGCTTAAGTTGGGGACATGGTGCATGAGCTGTGCATGAAAGTGCCCAAGTTAGGTTTATGATACCGTATGTCTTAAATAAAGTTATTACTTTAATGAATCTCTGTGTAAACAAACAAAATATATAGAGAGATTTCCTAACTTCTTGCTGCGGTGGCGTATGTTCAAAATTGTTAGGAGATGCAAGGACTTCAAAATGATAATTTTGACCCAATGAGCTTATCAACTACAACGATCAAAATAATTCCATATGGTAATTTCTTTTGTTAAAGCATCCAACGGTACCATTGTGCAACAAACTTTTGGTTAATCTATCTATCTATAATAATTCTTAAATCTTGAATTTTAAAGAAAACTATTTTATGAAACATATTAAACACACGATTTGATAGCAACAAGTGTATGTCATGTTGATCGTGAATTACTAATAAGGTAAAACATGGTTATTTTTAAATATACACATGGCTGTTCACTACTACAAAACCAGGCTAATGCAACGAAAATTTGCAACGGTAGATTTCTGTTGCAAATTTGCAACCGTAATGCAACGAATTACCAACCGAATAGCAACGACAAAAAAAATGGTTGCAAATCTGTTGCAAAATATAAACTAATTTCTTTTACATATATTTTTATTTGTTCCATTGCAAATACGTTGCAAATTATAAAAATTTGCAACGGAAAAGCAACGGAAGACAAAAAGTAAATCTAAAAGAAATTATAATTTATTTTCCGTTGCAATTTTCATAATTTGCAACGGAATAGCAACCGAAGACAAAATTTAAATCTAAAAGAAATTATCATTTGTTTTCCGTTGCAATTCGGTTGCAAATTTTCAAACTTTGCAATGGAATAGCAACGGAAGACAAGTATTAAATCTGAAACAAATTATCACTGATTTTCTGTTGCAAATCCGTTGCAAAAATCTGAATTTGAATGGAATATCAACGAAAGACATAATTTGAATATAAAAGAAATTATCATTTTCTTCGTTGCATTTCTACTGCAAATTTCAAAAATTTGCATCGAATTTGCAACACATGATTACAATAAAGTGTAAAAATAATTATTGTTTATTGTCGTCGCAATTCCCATTGCATTTATTTTTTTTCTCGCTAAACGACTAGAGAATGAGTGAAAAGATCAATGATCTTTGTAGCCGGGGTAATGTTTTTTTGGGTTAAGGGTTTCTTTGGTAAATGTATTACTCAAAAAAAGTGTTTAAGTAAAATCTCACGTCACCTTTGACATCAATCACATTTCACTAAGCCCAGGTGAGTTCATAGCCTCACTCTTTTCTAAACGCTTTACAAACCTTATGAGGGGGATACATGCTACTTGCTTTTCTTTAAACCAAATACAAGTCTTTTCTTTGATTATTGCACGAGTAAACTATCTGCCACCACTACACCCAACAAAATTCATGAATCTAATCGTTTGGGATATTTTACCCAAGCGAACGCGAATATAATTGATAGATCTATTGGAGTTTGACAGCTCTCGTTTGTATTACATCTCTCTGGATGGTACCAATAACTATTATATTTGAATCCTCTAAGGGATTAACTTTGACAAGTTATCCTTCCCATCCCCTCATGTTGGGTCTGCAGCCCACATGACCCGGATTGTTAACATGTGGTTCATGAGCTTAGTGCAATAACCCCTTGTCTGCAGTATTGTACTGATCATACAATACTGACAGATACAAACTGTTTAAATACGGTTTCTACTACTTTACATGGGTGTATAACAACGTAGCCCATGCTTTACTAAACGTGTATTCACACTATTACTACTTAAATCTATGACTCTCACTCAACACCTAGTGTTGACTCTTTAAGCATGTATCCTAGGTATATAGCCGTTACAGAGCTATGGCAGGAGGCGGCACTGAACTTGGAGGACTTTCGAACTGGTTATCATTCAAACACAACATTTCACTTAGACTTTGGGACCTCTCTTGTAAAAACTCTGATATTTTAATGAATGATAACTCATTTTCTAAAAACGTCTCTTTTCGAGTCGTTTTCTATTACTGTAACTGTGATTCCATGAAGTAATACCCCAAACCTAACATCCGCTGCGGTCTGTAAAAATGGGGGTGTTATATATTAGCATCTTTTTTAGCATTCATACCCTTTGTTTTCCCTTGTGTCGTATTTGTCTTCTTATTAGGTTGAATCGGTCTATAGACCATGTGAGACTTCGAACCAATATGAATTTCACATACATATTTCCTTTGGGTCTTCACATTATTCAACATGTCATGGACGAATTTCTTTGGACATTGGTCCAAAACATGGCCTAAAACCTTGCAATTTGAACATCTTGGTGATTTCCACTTATACTAAATACGAATAGTGTTCATAATATACCCATCGCCCTATAATTTTAAAACTGCCACCACGAGAGTGTCTTTCAAGTCAACATCAGCTCGTAAGTCAATCTTAGCTCTCGTATAACTCGACCTACCCCACGACTCCATGCACATAGTTGAAGTATAAGTGTCTAACATCAATGGGGTACATCTTAATTGTTAAAAACAGTTGAGGAGCAGTAGTCCTATTCGTTTAGCATAGCATGAGGAGTTTTTTCAGGCTAGATGTGGCGTAGGATTCTAGTCGGGCCCCTACCAAGTGACAGTTGGAGAGCAATGATCAACGACGATCGATTGTGGTCAAACTTGCCGGAAATACTTAGAACTCATCGTAAACTTGTTTTAATCAATTATAGTCGTTGTTTATATCTATCACAAGGCTTTTTTTTTCCAAGAATATCTTATCGGGAATACCAAAAAGTCGCTAAAAATACCAAAAACTTGTTGGAAATGCCAATCTAATTAATCATTAATTATTTCAGCCTAGACCGATTACAAGCTACAAGAGTCTCGACCGACTACCGATTCACGATTTTTAGGACCTTGATACAAAACAACTTATAAAAACTTTAACCCATAAAACTACATTCGGAATGAATTACATAAATAGTGACCCGCGTATTCTTATTTAATTATCTTTTTCACTAACTTTAAACATTTTTTTTAGTATTGACTTTTTAATACGGTTACATTTACTTACAAAACTAAATTAAAATACGTTCATTTATGTTTGCACCTTTATTTTGGTTGCAGAAGCCCAATTTTTTATAATTCCCCCCAAGACATTGCCAATTTCCCTCCTACTTTTTTCACCAAAATTTTCAACAAACCTAATCCCGCCTCTCACATGGCTACTTTCGGCCTCCACCTGATCTACACCCTTAAATCAAATCTCACATCTCACTCTATCAAACTTCTTCCTGAGTCTCATTCATGCCCACCTCTGCCACCTGCTTCTCCGACGCCTACATCTCTCTTTCTTTCGTTTTAAACAACAATTGTGCTCTCTATCCACAGGTTGTTTCTTCATTTATTGTTAATTATTTTAGAAATTGTTATTAGCGCTGATTTTGCTGTAATATGTGTAAGTTTCAGTTTCTTTCCGGTTAAGTATGCTATTTGTTGCTTATTGTTTCAATTCGTTTTTTCATAAGTAGGAAAGGTTCAGATCTACATACAAACGCTCTTAAAGATGATTGTTTCCTGTTAGTTATTTGGGTTTGTTATTGGTGCTCAAGTAATTGTAAATGGCACTGTTATATTTTTATTTATGTTTATTGGTCTAATGTTTTTACATGGCATAATAGTGTATTTCATTTGTGCGTCAATTAAGCCATTAATGTATTATATGGTTGTTTGTTAAGGGTAACAAGTATGGCCAAATTTGTAATATTGGCTTATGGATTGCTTTAACTACAATATATGCTGGAACATTTTTGCAATTATATAATTGTCATCTAGAAGCGTGGTTCAATTTGACATAGTAATTTTCTATTATTTAGAGTTAGCCACACTCAAATTTTTGGTGTAAATAGGCTATTCATGTGGGAGAAGGTGCACTACATATCATTTGTGTCAAATGCTTATCTTTAATATCAGTAATGTGACATCCGGTAAATTTTCCTAAACTTATTTTACGAGCCAAAACTATTAGGATCGGTATTGTTTTTCTTACTATAATTTGGATCTCTATTACTACTCTGGTATGATTTCCAGTACGCGTTGTTTGTACGATCCATGATGATTCAACAAATCCTTAGAAAAGAAAAGCAAATATTAGGATCTTGATTTGATATTGAGCTAACAACCAAAATCATAGAGCTAACTCAAAGTCATTGAGATACAAATTATATAGGCAAGTAAAGAACACAATTTGAATACAAGATATGCACATTATATAGTTAACTTGAAATCAACACTATTATTTTTTAAAGTCAAAATTTCACATATATACCGTTGGGTAAAAATATTGTTACGTAGTTGAAATCAACAATACTAGCTAGTATAACATCAACACAATGTTTATAAAGTATTATAATTATGATCATAAAATGTGACAATCAGACAATACTAGCTAGTATAACATCAACACAATGTTTATAAAGTATCATAACAATATCTGTTTACCAAACCAGCGAATCTTAAAATTTTGGTTTATTTTATTATTATATTTATAATAATACAGTATTATTTTTTAATAGAATGGTTTTTTTTTTTTTTTTTTATTATTATTATTTTGTGTTTTGTTTTTTGTTGGAACAGCTTTAATAGAGGGTTAAACCAAACAAATACGTATAAAACCCTCTGAGACCCCATAAGTAAATTATTATAGATTTAGTTTATAATGATCTATTACTCTATAGCTAAAGAGGTAGCGCTAAAACTTTTTTTTTTTTTTTTTTTTTTTTTTTTTTTTTTTTTTTTTTTTTTTTTTTTTTTTTTTTTTTTTTTTTTAATACGAGTCTATAGAGAAAAATTACTTGGAGGTACATATAAGTTACAAGTTAATTATAATGCTAGAGTAACATGTATACCATACTTATACGACAAGTAAACGTTGATGAACAATGTGAGATCCGGTTCCATTAAGAAAGGGAATTGATACGCACACCAAATAAATTGATGCACACACCACAATATCACATCACTAATGCATATGTTACAACATGATATGTGCATAATTGTTGTATGTGCATCAATTTATTTGGTGTGAGTATCACTCCCCATTAAGAAAACTTATACTGAGAAGAAAAATGAGAACTTTGTTTAAAGTGGTGATTAATTAAATTTACATGTATGATTTACAAGTGTACTTTTATCGCAAAATACTCAAATTTTCACCTTTGATTTCATATGTTTTTTTATATACATTGGATTAGAATCACATAAATTTGAATTTACATTAGAAAACATCGAAATCAAAATCCATCAAGTCTGCTCAATGGATATGGATTCTAACGTACGTTGCAACTTAAAACACTTCTAATAGTCTAATTGATACAATTTTTGAGCTTAACATTCAAAGAAGAAAACCAAAAAATTATGTTAAAACATAAACCTAAAACAAGTGTTACCTTAAACTGCAAGTCGTTCTTTTTATTGGCTTTCAAGGAATTTGATTTTTTAATTCCTTCATGAATGATTTATATAGATACAGATAATTTGCGAAGTAACCCAATCCAACTCAACTTCAAATTGATCAATTTGTATCATTGTACATATTCAGTCCCTCAACAGTATGTTTTGCCAACTTCCACCGATTAACAATTTGCTTTTAAGTTTTTGTATATCAACTTAAGGTTCAAATTTCAATAGCTACCTAATTTTTCAAATGCTAAAATATCAAACATCAACACAATAATTATGGCAATACAACTATGTTATCATGCTTTTTCATATAATATATTATCAAAAATAAACTTTAAATTTTGTCACTTTATACTAGTTATAATACCCGTGCACGCACGGGATTTTTTCAGAAAAATTTAGTTATATAGTATTATCGTTTAAAAACAGAAAATCTTATGTATATTTTAAAAAGTTAGAGCATCAACATGACAACATGTGCGAAAGTAAGAAAAATAGTTAGCCGAAATTGTAAATATAACAGTGGCATCGACCTTGCATTGGATTCTTGAGCGTGTCTCCTTATAATGTTATTGGGCCAAAGGTTTTTTATCACATGCATTTACACATAAATCAAATTTATTTTAAAATTTTTGTTTACTATATGGATATATAAGAATTTACCGGTGAAATTTATGATATAAGTACCACTAATAAGTAAAAAATTTATTTGATATCAATTAATATTTTGTAAAAAATTTATTTGATAAAAGATTTAACTTTTTTTAGCTGACATAGATGTTAATGTTGAGGTTGATATTGTTGTTTAACTTTAGCTATTGATATCATGTTGTAAAAAATGTGCGAGTTTGGTAGCACATAATAAGCGTTGATGAAGTTTTTTAAAAAAGTTTTTCCGGATTTCCGTATATAAACTTTAAATAATAATTACATGAGACGTTATAAGTACAATCATGTATATTTATTTTCATATCACAGTAACTCGTACTTACCATTTGATATTTATATTACTGTTAATAATAATTTAACTGTATTTAATATTCAAACCCGTGTACGTATAGATTAAACTTTTAAATAAGATAACATGAGTTCTTATTTATATTTATCGTACATAGTAAAAAGATATTTTAATAGATGAAAGTTTAAAACTAATATTTAGTTTAAAAGTATTTAACGTAAATTAAAACTAATTCGTATATTTATAAAATTTGTAAGTTTAATGGATGAAAGTCTCAAACAAATACTAATACTCATGTAATTGTAAACAAAGTTCATATTATAAAGTGTAAGGGGTTATTCGTTTATTATCTAAAGTTATCAAAAAACATGGAGATTTATAATTTTACACTTAACTCCATATAATATATTTAAAATTCAACCACTAATGTTTTATTAATTACGTCCTCTTTTTTTAAGTTTTTATTTTTATAAATTTGACACATATATTTTTATGTGTTTTTTTCCTCAATCAAATTATCCACCAAATTTATTAAAGTTTGACCAAAATCAATTCAATTTTGACTTTTTATTGGCCAATCATATTGCTCGATTTCGCCTATGTGTCAAAATCGAGCATTCCTATTGGTCCAATTTTTTTTCTACTAAGATTGTTTTGTCAAAAAAACTCCAAAATGATGTAATTCTTTTATTATATAAAAGATTTACGTATCAGCAACTAAAATATAATAAAAATTAGTAAAGTATTTATTTTAACCGATGCAGCCGGTACTCGGTAATAACACGCCAACACACCTATGATATTTGGTTTTGGACTATTAGTGTGACAGTACTTAAGTTTAGGGGTTAACATGTAATATTTTATTATTACTTTGTTATCTTTTGGATGTTGTTTGTGTTTATTTGTATGTGCAGAGACTGGTTGTGTAGCTGAGCTAAACCTAAGGACTGAAAGAGGCTAAGGAGAAAAGTTCCTAGAAGAGTGCTATATAAGCTCAGTTATAGAATTAGGGTTTCATTATTATTCCGGCTCTTATCTCTCTTTCTGTATTCGTATTCTCTCTGAGTTGAGAAATAGTTTGTAGTTGTTTCTGATTCTTTCTTTTGTAATTTTGTATTGATCTCAAAATCTGTAATCACATTTGAAGTGATAGTCAGATGTTGAGAATAAAATAAGTGGGAAGGTTGGTTGTATTCATAATCAAAACTGTTCTTGTTGATCTTTGTATGATTTTCCACAGTTACTTTTGATTATTTGTATGGGCATCATTTTATCAAAAGACAGAGGTCGTAATTTTATTTTAATTCCTTCAATTCACAAGATAAAGGTAATTTCAACATGAAAGTTTAGATCTCAACTAAATTTTGCAACTGACTTAAAAGCAATACTCGTTACATGACCTCATGACGTGCAACATACACGGTTACATATATGACAAATAAACCAAGAAGAATCGTAAACCAAGTCAGCATGCCGAATCTTTTATATCAGCTATGATCCGGTTTTTAAGTTCGACAGTTGAATACATGTACATCATTGACTAAAAGCATATATGCGAATCTCCAAATTGTATTATATCTCAATTCTGTTTTCCAGACATGGTTAATTACACTAGAACTTTTGAGCTATTTTCGCAACATACTTGTTATGTTTGTTAACTTTTCATAAGGTTTGAGCTACATAATTGTTACTCGTTTTAACCACTTGTTGGATTGAGTGGTTTAGTGAACCTAGAAACGCTTTATCATAAGGCTTAAAGCCATAAATTACCAACATACTTTCCAAAATTTTCACATGTTACCAATATGGTATGTAAAAGCTCATTTACCATCCAAACTTTCAAATTGTGAACAATATCACAATTATCACCCTCATAAGCTTGCATCGTTAGTCCTTTTTACCAACGGTCGTTAGTAATTAACTGAAAATTTGGTTTTCTTATGCTTTCGTACGTTTTTACACGTTTTCGTCCGTTCCTACACGATTTCGTCTATTTTTACACGGTTTTTGTCCGTTCTTACGTGCTTTCATCCGTTTTCGTCTGTTTTTAGACGTTTTTGTTTGTTTTTCACGTTTTCGTCTTACAGTTTCCGTCCGATTTTACACGTTTTCATACGCTTTTGCACAATTTCGCTCGTTTTTACACTTTTTCATCCGTTTTTACACGTTTTCGCCCGTTTTTGTTCCGTGTGGATTTGCGTGTAGAATCGGATTTGGGGCTTTTGTTCCGTGTTCTTCTTGGTCTCCTTTGTAATCGACTCCATTGTTGTAAGGTTTATATTCGAATTCATTTTCTTGTTTGTTGTTGCTGATGATTATTATGAATCGTTGGTTTGATTATGTTCATGAATCGATATTAAATTTTTTTACCAATCGATTATTTGATATATGGGATTGAATTGGTTGTGATTAAAATAAAACTTGTGTGGCATAGTTCTTTTCTTTTTGAACCGAGTGGCTATTTGGCTTGGAAGTGGATTGGGAATTAATTTTTACTTAATTTGTTACGGTTGTGTTATGAGCCTAAGTCGATCCGTATATTTTTGTTATTAAAAAGATGTACTAAGGAAACTCCTCTTGAATGTTTTGGCTTTGGTATATGCGTTAACTGTTGAATCCTCTTCGCGACAGCCGAGGTCTCAGGTTCGAGCCTCGGTGTGGCCAATATTCGCCTTTAAAAGTCTTTTGTTTTGATGGTACTTAGCATACCAGACAACACATTTTATCTTCCTTTCTTCTATGTATCTCAACACCAGCTGTAGGATCATACTATTTTTTTTTAACTTTAGGTGACAATGGGCTGAAGCCCACTCGATCCAACATAAGGGTGAGTTAAGATTAAAACAGACGTGTAAAATGATTCTCATAATGGGGTGTGTTGAAACTAATAGTGTACAACAAATATGAACACTTTGAAAAGAAGACATAAATTTTGCAAGGTGTGTGTCAAATGAAATGGTGTAGTATAACGTATACCCGAGTCGCCATTTTAATCTAGACTACTTGTTTTCTTCAACTTATTTCACGACTCGCTCATTTAATCACTCAACTCATTTACTCACTCAACTCGTTTACTCCCGTCACTATTCCACTAAACACATTTTCATAAAACGGATTATAAACTATAAATTAAACTTAAATTTTGAATCATTAGTTAATTTCTCATATAACACTAAACGATACTCGTTTCCATAACGACGGTTCATTATGACACTTGGTCACCACGTGTAATTAAAATATATAAACGAGTCATGCCCGACTCTTTCCGAAAATCTCACAAATATATATTTATACAAATCTTTTTAATAGCACTTTTATTTAAACATAACATTTACAAACTGTTAATCTAAATAGCAGTTAATTATATACTTATGAAAACATATATATATATATATATATAGTGTAACTTTCTTACGAGAACCACTTTTATCTGCAAGAACTGCGAAAACTCTCCTTGAACCATTAGATTGTTTGATCAATGGCTGTATTTAATTGTGCTATTAATGTAAATAATTAAAAGATTAGGCCATTAATTAAAAAATGGAAAGGGCAATTTAGGTATTCGTATTATCCCTAAAAAATTGCCACATCTCTCTCTAACTCTAATTTAAACCGATCATTCATCATGTTAAAAGAAAAAATACGTATCATTTATCTCTCTTTTAAAAAACCTAGCCGACATTCATCTCTTTCTCACATAACAGCCTCCACTACCATAGACTAAACCGCTGCCACGAACTGATAAAATAACCACCCCCACCACAGCCTCCACCAAGAATTCTCAACGCCTCAAATGGTTCGTCTGGATCTTCATTTGTGTTATCCTCCTCGAAAATAGCAAAAACTCATATGGATCTTCATTTTTTTGGACTCTTCGTTGTGAACTGTAATATAAGGTTAGATTTCATATTTTATTTATAGGTTTGATTTTATTTTTTATTATGTGGCTGTGAATTATTTGTCCATAGGTTTTTGCTTTTCATCACATATTTTGCTATAGACGAAGGTTTAGAAAACATTGATTTAAGGTTCGATTCTCTAGATGTCATCACATATTTTGTCCATAGATCTAGAAGATGTCATTGTATAGATCTAGAAGATGTCATTGTATGTTTATCAAATATATTTAAGGTTCGGTTCTCTACAGATCTTGCTAATTGTTGCTATTCGATTTGTAACTTTATTTTTATTTTTTTTTTATTTTAATGTTTCAAAACTATTTTTTATTGTATATTTTGGTTTTTAAGACAAGTTTTAGTTTCCAGTTTGATTGTACGCTTATGTTTTAATTTTGGCTGTAAGTAGCAAAAACGTGGGGTGAGTGGAACATGTATGTTTTTTAAGGCGGACATGTGTGTTTTTTAAGGAGGACATGTATATTTTGGAAGGCAGACATGTATGTTTTAAATTGTGCCTATGCATATTATATTGTGCATATGTGTTATCCTAGTTATTGTGATTAAAATTTAGTTTCCTATTTATTGGTTGTTTAATTGATTTTGTGTATACTTTTTTCAGATTGATGAAGATGATGACCATTGAAGACCTAGAAGTTGACGAACACATATATATATCTATATACATGAAGATAATTTGCGATTTTTTGAAGACATGCGATTATTGCATATGTGTTTTTGTATTTGTAATTAATGAAATGTAAAATATGAGTATATGCATCTCATTTTTTTTTAACAAATGTCCATTTTTTTTTGTATTTTTAGATTGTATTTTAATTAATACTGAAATTTGTGTTTATTAGTTATGTTTTTATTTTGTTATAAATTTACATTCTTTAAAAAAGAACAGATACACCTTACAATTTGAAAAACATACATGTTAACAAAATTATTTCAAAAATTAAAATAAAATAATTAATTCCAAAAAACACATATGCACTGAATAATTCAAAAACATGCATGAAAAAAAAATCCGAAAATTGGGGGTTATAAAAAAACGGGAATTACTAAAAAATAAAAATAAAATGAAAATGTCTTTTACTATTATACCCTTTTTAATTAAATAAAAATAACAAAATGCTATAGAGCATTAAATGATGTACATTGTGTATTATTAGTTGTAAAAGGGTAGTTTTCG
>LBNU01002448.1:8232-42471 GCA_014162995.1 Artemisia annua
AAAAAAAAACACATTACATTAATTAAAAGCTTAACGGCTAGTTTTCGTTTGGAATATTTGCCCTGTCACGTATTTTCCGCGCAATGGAAGGCCACTTTCCCCTCAACATGTTCTTGTTACGAATACGGTAGTTGCGCTTGTTGGCTTCCTTGTTGTATACGTCGAGAACTTTATCCCAAAAGGTATTCATTTGTTGATCCGCACTCGTATCCGGATTCTGAGATATTTGAGTGAAACATTCCTCCAAAAGTGACTCCTCTTCAAGGCTCCAAAATGTACTCATTTTGTTTGGAAAAATGTATTGAAAGTGTGTGTAAAATAAGGGGTATATATAAGGTATATATAAGTTAATGGAGAAACTAGCCGTTAAGCATTTTATTCAACGTAAACTTAAAGTTACATCATACAAGACCATACGGAAATACTTAACATAAAGCAACACACGATACAGTAATACAAAGCCATTAATCCCGATATCGGTTCCAGAAATAGGAGTGTATTAAAGTTTAAAATTCAAAATTTGAACATGTGAGCGGGATAATTTGAAATTTAAAATTCATTGTTCAAGGCGGGTAAACTTTTAAATTTCAAATTCAAATATAAAAAAACAAAAAAAAAACGTGTGCAGTAAACATTTACTATTCAAACGTACGAAATTTCAAATTCAAATTCAAATGGGCGGTTAAACGGTTTAATTTCAAATTCAAATTCAATAGCGGGATAATTTTTGAATTCAAATATGTTCAAACAGCCCTATAAATACCCATTCCCAGTTCATTAAAAAACGCACATAAATCATACACAAATCACAAATTTCATCTCTCAAACCAATGGCTAATCACAATTCACCAAATAACGGTTCAGAATACAACACACTTCCTGAAGTTTTCCAGTATGACAATCAACAACACAATAATCCACCGCAAGATTTGTATCCAGTTTTTCAGTATGACACTCCACTACAAAACACTCCACCTGAAGTTCTGTTTCCATCTTTAAACAATCCACCACCACAAAACCCACAACCAAACAATCCACCACCACGGGCATTGACTGAAGATGAACTGTACGAGCAAGACATGCAAGAGTTGTTGAGGGTTCAGGCTGAGGAAGAAGAGGAGAGAAGAGCTAGTGAGGAGTACTGGTTAGCTAAACGGGCTCGGAGAGAAGCTCGTTGTGCATATCGAATCGCACATGGATTGCCCCGTGTGTCAACTAGTGATGACGATTCGAGTGCTTCGAGTGACGAGGGCTGGGTCTCGGATGACTCGTTTTACTAATTCGTAGTTTTATGTTTAATTATCGTAGGTTTATGTTTAATTATCGTATTTTATGTTTAATGTTTGCTGTAGTTTGTTGTAGTTTGTTTAATGTATGTTTAAATTTTAGTTATTAATATATAAGTTGTGTTTTGTTAAGTATTAAATGAAATATTAGATTTAGTTGAGGGTTGAATTTGAAAATAGTTGAAGTTAATGTGTTAAAGCTGAGTTATTTCTGAGTTATTGATGTGGGTGTTGAGTTATTGTGTTAAAGCTGACGTGGCGCTGACGTGGCGCTGAGTTATTGTATAACGTGGGTTATTGTTGGGGGTGCTCTTAAAATCGAAATGATTCTCATGCTTAGAAAATCATCTTAATCACATAATAATTACTCATGGAGAATCCAAATCTTCACATAAGAAGTAGATAGTAAGAACATGTGTTGGTCAATGAATATAGCTCGTTGATTTTCGCCAAAAGGCAGAGAATGTAGCTCGTTTATTTAGTCATAAATATCATCATTTCAAAGGATATTGTTATTACTTCGAAAAAAACAAAAATCATGTAACAGAATGTCAGATACCTCCTCTTCTTTTACCAAATATTTCTGTTGATTATATATAGGAAAATGTTTGATGGGCCTAATAAAGGGACCTAATTATGGACCTAATGCTTAAAATACTTGTACAGTTTTGTTATAGTTTGATTACTGTTTTTACCTTAAGTTTTCTGTTACCATTTTTAAATACATTGTTAAGTTTATAATACTACTAGTTGGATACTCGCGCACAGCGGCGGCGGGAAAAATATAGTTATATTAGAAATAATGAATGAATTGCTAATCCAACTATCCTACAATTCCGTACCCGCTTAGTGAATTCATTACACAACACTTCGAAAGTATATGTGTTCATTGTATGTGTTTGTTTGGGTTTCTCGTAACTTTCCCGTGACATTATTATTCTCGAATAAAGACCCTCACAATTTTTTACCCGTCAAACACTCCCCTAATTGACGAATCAAGTTTGTATTGATTCAAATAAATATTAAAGTTGTACAAATTTGAATCAAAATAACCCATTAAAAATGCAAAAAGAAAAAACTTTTAAAAATATATCAAAATTGATGTTTAATTAAAGAGCACAAAATTTTAAAAAAATATGGTGAAATTAGATTATTAAAAAGATAAATAGATCAAAAGATATTTTAATTTAAAAATAAAAGTTATTTTTTGGTTAAGAAGTGACACATGTCATTCCCTAATTGGAGCTCCTTATCTTAATTTTTGGTGGAGCCCACAACTTAAATGCTTTATATAGTAGTAGTATAGATGTATTTGGTTGATACTCCGTATTTCATGATGCGGAGCAGCGGAGTATCTTTTTAGTGGGGCAAATAAGTTAATAACATTGGAACAATTAAAAAAACGTGGCCTTGCTTACCGGGCCAATTCCAAGATTGATTGCTACCATGCATTAGCCCATAACAGCCCAAGTTATTAAATGTTTATAGTTGCAAATAAAATTGGATCAACATAGTTTGGGCCTTGGGGACTAATGTTTTTAGCTATTACTACGGTAGTACCTTTTTTTNTCTATCAACTTACTGAAAAAGTATGTCTACTAAATTTGAATAGATAATCAAGGGAATATGATTTCAAACATTAAAAAGATAGCTTAGCTAGGAAGTAGTAATTAAGCTAAAAAAAGGTTGATCTAAAGAGCAAAGAATCTCAATTAAACAATCCTTAACTTACCAACACTTTTGCCTTTCCATGTAGTTAATTAACTTTATGTTGGATCTTCATAAAACCAAAAGCATATTCATATGCATCACCATATTGTACATTAACCCCTTACATATGTACATTTTATCCACTATATATAAAAACATTGCTAATTGCATAAACTTCCATGCACTACTAATGGCTACTTCATTATCAACTCCAATGCCAGATACTGAACAGCCTGAGGAACAAGCATCCATTGTGCAAAGTCAAGCACAATCATCAGGATCCATTGGTCCCTTTTTTGTGGTAATGTCAGTGCTAATGGTGGTTGCGATTCTTTCTTGTCTGGCTGGAAGGATTTATAGCAAACGTGTTGCAGAAGCACCTCTGGACAAGGTTATAAAGAATAGAGATTGTTTTGGGTGGTTGAAAGGTAAATTATCGCGGTTTTGGCCGAGTAGTGGTAATGTGATTACACTTGCTGGGAAAAAAGAGGTGACGGCTGAAGGTGATGTATGACGAGACATGATATAGTTGTATTTGGTTTAATGTGTTGTTCTTTGGTAGTAAGTTGTAATAATTTGATTTGAAGTAGTGTTGGTTGAGCTAAGAGCTAAAGTCAAATATTAGGATAGTGTATTGACTGTATTCGATGCGAAATGATAACAAGATAATTAACAGATACACGTATTCATAGTTTCTTTTGTTAGTGAGGAGACGTCAATGTTTAAAAACCTATTTAAGATATATCTTGAAAACAAAATAGTGATTGAATTGCATCCGATGTTCATAGTTTGTATAGTACGGAGTACAATAGTAGATACTTTTCTTAATATATTTTTATGTCTCAAACAATTAGCAGACTGGATTTGGGCCTGTGCATAGTAACTGATAAGTTTAGCCCAACTCTAAACCCAGGTGAAGTTTCATTATTTCTTTTGCCGATAATATCCGATATGCATAAACGAGAAAAGAAAATAGGGTAATTACCGTAATTGTCACAAAAAGTTACTCAAGTTGTGGGTCATTTTAATCTAGTTATCCTGCTTTTTACTTGAGATAAAAGGTAGCCAACATATTACATTCGTGAAAGAGTTTTAATATTCATTGTCAAATTTCATATTCATATAAATATGACAATTATCATTTTTGTATCTTTATTATATGTTTGTTAAAAATTTAACGATCATTCGTTAAGTTTTATATCATGTCCATCATCGACGCTACCACCACAAATCAATGTCGCTACCACCGCCACCACCACAACAAACCTTGCCTACCACCACCACCAACTCCATCCATCACCACTACCAACCTACCCACCTACCACCACCAGCACCAACCGCCGTCGCCGTTGCCACCACTGATGCGTGGTTTTGCAACCTTGCAGTAGGTTTTACCTCTCAAGGGATCTTGAGAAGCTTGCAATCCCCACCAGGCAGTGTACCTGACCGATGTAGCATAGCGAAGTGGCAAGTACCGGGGGATTGATCGTTCAACTCAAAGAATAGTGTTCGTTAGGATTAAAATTTATCTACTAGGTCTAGAGGTGATGGATGATTCTTTTTGTATTTTTATATTTTATGGAAAGCAAGTAAAAATCTCGGGTATTTGGAAGAGTGGGCGGAATTAGTTGCTAATCAACTAACCCAAAAGCTACTACTTAAACTAATGTGCAAGAAAGTAAACTAGGGTTCTACAAGGGAAGTGAAGCATGTCTACCTAAGATGTATTACTCCTTGCTAGCTATCCAATTCTACCTATTGAGTTGTCACACCTTTTTTTAATTGACGGGTTGCATTCCTTAATACCATTCGTAGGGCCGTGTACGATCTTCCCTAACTCTATAAGCTCCTACTTCACTCCTATGTCGAGCCGACTAAAAGCTCCTAACATGGGATCACTAGAATTCGCTTATGCATTAAATACAACCATATAATCGTAGTACACATCCGATTCATGTTTCTTAAGACGTTCAAGCAAGTTACCGTATAGGAGGTTAGCCAGTTTTCTTAAGCCTAACATCGACATCACCCACCCACAACAATCAATAACAAACCAACAACAAGTAATCAATAGCTAGGTTTCATTAGATCTAAGCAAACACAAGAGAAACCTAGCCTAGCATGTTAAAGTAAAGACAAGCATAAGATATAATCAAGCAACACATAGACATATTGATTGATTTGAAAGGAGACTTATCTTTAATTGAACATGAATGATTCAAGGGTGAAAAACCCCTGAAAATACAGTAAACCACGACCTAGGGTTTATCCCTAAAGTTCTCCCAAAAGTTACACACTTAATGAATGAAAATTAGAAAACTATATATAGATTTTACAACTTGACGGCGTCACGTTTTAGCTCGTGACGCCGTCACCTCGCCGCCAAAACCCTTCTCGGATTGCTCAGATCTACTCTTGACGCCGTCCCTCTTTAAAAGTCTCTGGGCCGTCTCTCTTTAAGTTATAACGTGACGGCCTAGGTGAAATTACACGTGACGCCGTCACGTGTAAAAGCTTCAAAATCTTTCTGGCCCGTCTAGTGTAAAAATTATCCACCTCTTTGTCAAAGCGTGACGCCGTCACCTCGTAAAGAGTGACGCCGTCAGGTACTGTTTCCAGCATGGTTTTGAGACTTTGTCGTTTTCTTCACTTTTATGCTCCAAAAACGTCCAAAATGCTTCCTTTTCCAGAATTCCTCTCCAAAGTACCTAAAATGACAAAAGGAACGAATTAAGACAATATTTGATCAAATAATTACGGATTAGGGCTTAAATGACCCCCTAAAAGCGTAACACTTTTCGCCTCATCAACCACCAACCTTACCTATCATCGTTTAACCCCAACGCCACTACCCTTGCCACCCGTCGTCACAACCACTGTCACCCCCTTAACAACACCATCGTCATTACCAACCTAACACGCTGCTGCCATCACCACCATACCCACACACCATCATCGTCACCCATAACCCCAGCCATCACCGCCCATCGTCAAGTGGCTGGTGGACAGGGGAGGGTGGTGGTTGGTGGTGGTTTACGGCAGTAGTTAGTGATGGTTGATGGGATTGATGGTGGAGGCGGTACTTGGAAGTGGTAGTGGCAGGCAAGGTTGGCGGTGGCGACAGTGCTAGCGACGATGAGAGAGCACTGATCATGAACCACTCCATTCTCTTCCCAAGAGTGAGTCAGAGGAATCTGACAAAGCAGAATGTGATGTCTAATCCTCAACTGTCTCCAACAAGACCAATAAGGCACATGAAAAGAAAATTCTCATCAAGCCTTCTAATAGAAAGCCCATCACCAGATCAACCTTTATCCTTAAAAAGAGACATGAGAAGAAGGTTGAGTCTGTCCCTTAGAATACTTTATTGTCCCTAATACAAGAATGTAGAACCATAGAGGGGAGGGGTGAATACGGTATATTCAACTTATTTTATGTTCAAGTAATTTAAGTTGTATATGGTACTGTTTCAGACTTTGGATTTTTGTCAGGTCTTTCAATATATCGTATCCATGTTTTTGGATACGACATATTGGATACATAACCAGTATTAAGGTGTATCCAACATTCCATGGATATGGAGTATCGACCCATTGACCTGTATATTTCATATTTTTATTTTCTAACAAATTATTGTCAATGTTTCTGAGTTTGTTTTATGTGGCTTACATATTTAAAAGGTTTTGATGGACATGGTATTGATAGATTCTACATTTTATTTGCTCGCATTCTAATCATGGAGGATGATACCGAGCAATCATGAGAGTATTTCGTTTCAAATTTTAATTCTTCCTGTATTTTTATTTCATATTTGTACAAACTTGTTCTAAATCACAAACTAAACCACAAAAATGTCTTCTCTTGTAGTTTAGTCTATGAGAACATGTTTAGAAAAATGAAAAACGTGGCCTTTTTGACACTACACGAACTCGGTTAAAAAAAACCAAAAACTTGCGGTTTTTATAAAACTTTTTGCACCAAACTAATCAAAAACACAAAAGGTCTCCTTTTATGTCATATTTCATGAAAAGAACAAACTTTGGACAAAAACATACACGTTTAGACTGTATAAGTCACGGACTCAAAAGAACTTTGCAAGTTTTGATATTTTTGAAAACAAATACACACTCCTATATTATCATATGGCTCTTGATACCAATTATAGGTCTCCACAAGGTATCATTTCACGCACATAATTGATCAAAGAAGCTAGTTTTAGAGAGAGAAAGAATGTTTAGAGAGAGAAGGAAAGTAGGAAGAATTGATGAGAACTTGAGAGAAAATAATCTATTGCAAAGAGTTCCACACATTGCAAATGAGCAAGGTGACGCCTAATATACATATGAGATGGTCAACTTGGGCTTTGATGGGCTTGGAAATGGATTGGACAAGGACTTGCTTTACATATGTTACTAACTTATCATAACTAGGTTCATATTAGCTTAACTAAGCCCATTACCTATTAGCTAGTCTATTACCCCGTACAAGTTTTATCATACATTACAAGGTTCATTTAATTAATAGAACACCACCTTTTTTTTTCTTTTGAACGGCGATGATTCATTAAGCTAGCAAGAAGCTAGAACAAAAAAAAAATTACAACATAGAAGTAAGAAGTGTTGGGATTTGAACCCAACCTACCCAACTAAAGTTTGTAGATCCATACCTACTATTAATCCAAGTAAAATATTTCGTTACAAAGTTATCGAAAAACACCCTTTTTCTAGGACTCACAACTCCAAAAACGCAATCGTTTCTATGCACCCAAACATGCCACCATAAGGAGAAGAACAAGGCTTGAAAATTTTGTTTTTGCATCGTCTTCATCCGGATATTGGATAACCAATCCGACCATTGACTATACGAATTTAATCTTGGAACATCAATATCCCACCATCGAGCAAGCAAGACGTAAACCTGGGAAATAAAAGAACAAGAAAAGAAGAGATGATTGGCGGTTTTCGAATACTCCCCACAAATAGGACGTAACACCAAAGGCACATCTATACCGCGAGCATCAAGATTCATACGAGTTGGAAGCTTGTTTAACGAAAGCCTCCAAGCCAGAATATTAACCTTTATGGGGATTAACTTACACCACCTTGTAGGCTCTCCATCTGTGATCAACACTTTGTTGTCAATGAAAACCCAGGCGGAGGACACTGTAAACGAACCGGTGCCTTGCAACGTCCAAGCCCATCTATCCACCATTGAAGACAATTGGACCGAATCTAGTAATTCTAACATTTCCTCCCATTGAGTACTTTCTACACCTCCTCTAGGATGACGACGGAAGGAATCTAAACCAATTCATTGCCTCTTTCTCTCTGCTACAGTAATCAGTTTATTGGTTTCCAAGGCGAATAATCTAGGAAACCTAATTTCAGCGGTTGATCCCCTATCCAAATTTCATTCCAGAATTGAGTATCACAACCATCTCCAAGTATTTTCTTACAAAAAGAGAGCAAATCCACACCTTTATCTTTAAGATTAGAAATAGCTTCAACAATTTGGATCCATACCGTGTTTGGATAAGACTGTCGTATGTTGGAAGATAACTTACCATCTTCACCATGAATCGCTTTAACTCACTGTACACACAATGCATTTGGGCAGTTTCGAAATCTCCATATCCATTTGAATAACAAAGCATGATTCAAAGCATAAATACTTTAACCCCTAAACCACCGTCTTGCTTGTGAGCCACAACTTTCTTCCAACTAATCCAAGTCATTTTTCGATCAACATTTATGGCCTGAGGAGCTTTATATATCGACATGTAATCTACTTTCTCATTTGTTTTACGCGGATGACGCTATATTTATTGGTAAATGGTCGAAGGGGAATGTTGCTGCTACTGTTCGCTTGTTACAATGTTTTTATATGGCTTCCGGTTTGAGTGTCAACTTTCATAAGTCTCAGCTTATAGGTGTAAATGTCCCGATAAATGAGGTTGATGATATGGCATCTCTAATAGGTTGTAAGGCATCTAAGTTTCCTGTTTCTTATCTCGGGGTGCAAGTAGGTGAAAATATGAATAGAATTGAGTCATGGAGAAAAGTAGTAAATAAGATAACGAATAAACTATCGTCTTGGAAGGTAATAGAACACCACTTTAATGCTAACTCAACTAATATTAGAAACCTATTCTTTTATCAAATAAGGCAACAATAATTACGAACAAATATCATACTCAAATTGGCTCCACCGCAACGCACGGCCGCCAAATTACTCGTTTATTCTATTAGAGAAGCCCTTTAACTATCAAATACACATCATTTAGTACTTGCATAAAAGCTTTCAAAGAGTTAAAGTTTTAACCCTTAATTTATCATTCTTTTATTATTATTATTCTTATAAATCTTTAAATTCAACTTAAGATAACTTAACTATGAATAAAATTATTTAAACAAAAGTTTGGGACGTTACAACATTGCTAGATTACAAACAAGTCCTTCAATAAAGGGTCATGGACTCATGGGTATCTAAATGACCCAATCAAAACGAATATATAATCTGACCTGACTGACCAAGTGTATCTGCAGCTAGCAAGCCTAGCATACATGGAAAATCTTGTGTATTCAAATCAAGAAAAAACTTTATCGTAACCACTCCACAAAGAAAAACAATCACAAATGTTCACTCGAAATATACACTAAATTTAGCACAACAAATCACCATGAAGTCTCAAGTCTCTATCCAAGTGTGACGAAAATGACACCACATATAAATAACCAATAAAACACCTAATGCATGCTATGAAAACCACTAAGCATGCAAAATAAAGAACAACTAATAATATTTGGGGAAATAATCACTGCAGCAAGCTGCACCGATCGAACCATATACGACACATTTACCTGTGTCAAGGCTAGACCGATCTTTGGCTGAGGATGGTAAAGCCAGCCAGTATTCTTTATCAGTTCCCTAAGGTGACAGTTTTGGGGCAGTGTTGTAATTCCTTTTGCACCAAACACAATGTTGTTTTTGGGTTTTTGTTGGATCCAAATACCTTATCTAGTCAAACAAACACACAAAAGTTAGTCAAGCATTTCCATACTTTTAACCCTACATAGAAAGTAAAGTCACACATTTATGTCTCCAACCCTTGCTTTGTCACATAACCATAATCGTATATCTATTACACAACATATCTATAACCATAATTCGACACTGTTACATGGATGGAGATTTTGAACTCTACTTAAACTAAACTAGTTTCGTAGCAGTTTTGAATACGTAACGTGCTCCATGATTTTTATTTGACCCAAACATGTTACATGGACGGAGCCAGGGGGTTTCCGCAGGTGCCTGGGCACCCCATGGATATTTTCAATGTAGTTTTAATTTTTGAAAAAAACATCAGTTTTTCATAAAGCCATCTTAAATGCACCCGGTACATCGAAATATGTTTCTAGTATTAATGTTCATTTTTTTTTACACCCGGTCATATTTAGTCATCTTTCAATCCCTGCATGTACATCCAATTTTATACTAGTACTATTGTTATGCAACATTTGTATTGTTTTTTGCATTGTACAACGTATAACGTCTATCATAGAATATATTAATGATTTTATTAGATCGGCTAGAATCTTGTAAAGATGGATTTTGCTTTGCATTCTTTTTGTTTTCTTGGAACCTAAACCCCATTGTCATGTTCTTTTGTACATTTATTCATACTTGGTGGGGCTCATAGTGTTTTTTTTTTATAAATTACAATCCAAAATATCATATCTAAATTATACAACCTTTTGTTTGCTAGTTTATTGATATATCATTGTTACTTACTAAATAAGACACAAGTGTTTAATTTTGAATTATTTATTTGAGAAACAAGCTCAACAACTTGGACAGTTTGGTCCACTTAGACGAATATGTTTTCACAAATTGCATGTGGATTCAACTTTTCTGTTCACTAAGCATGCTTATAATCTGTTTAACAAAATAGCGATATCGACATACTTATAAAAAAACCATTAGATACGACATACATATATGTATAGAACATTGTTGAAAGTAAAAGAGTAAATTTTCAATCTTGGTGTTCGGTTTGTTGGTCATATATTAGATAAATAAGGATGGTTTTTTAACAATCAAGCTATAGAGTGAAAGTATTATAACATACGAGACTATTCAATTATTAACATTACATAAATGAACACCCTTTGTGATCACGGTTCTCTTATCACAATATAGAGTGCGGTTTATTATAATATAGAATACAAGCATCAATACCATTCAGCCATCAAGCATCATTACCGTTAACATGACTTGCGTGAACATCATGTGTAATCACGGTTGTCATTACATTTCTTTGATTACATGCATTTGTAGGATAATAGGGTAAATCGTGTCTATTATTAATCATAAAGTGTGGTATATAAATACCCATACAAGAATGTTCTAGACTTGGGCCTTAGCCCATACGAATATTACATGGAGTCAAACACTTAATAGATAAACATACGACTAACACTCCCCCGCAGTTGGAGTGGGAGGACACCGGACACTCAAACTGGTCCTAAACTCCTGAAACAAAGCATATGGTAAACCTTTGGTAAAAATATCTGCATACTAATAACGTGATGGCACATGAAGCACTCTAACCTGACCAGCAACAACCAAATCCCGTACAAAATGAATATCAATCTCTATATGCTTCGTACGTTGATGCTGAACCGGATTAGAAGATAAATAAACAGCACTAACATTATCACAGTAGACTAGCGTAGCAGAAGACAAAGGTGTGTGCAACTCACGTAAAAGATTCCGCAACCAACATGTCTCAGCAACAGCATTGGCAACCCCACGATATTCTGCCTCAGCACTGGAACGAGAAAGTGTCGGTTGGCGCTTAGAGGACCAGGAGAGGAGATTGTTGCCCAGAAAAACACAATAGCCTGAAGTTGATCTCCGAGTAGTAGGACAACCAGCCCAATCAGCATCAGAATAAGCAACCAATGAAGAAGTGGAAGAGGAAAACAACTGCAAACCATAGTCTAACGTACCCCGAACATACCGCAAAATCCGCTTGAGAGCATTGAAATGAGGCTCTCGAGGATCATGCATATATAAACAAACCTGCTGCACGGCATAGGAAATATCAGGTCTAGTAAAGGTAAGATACTGTAGAGAACCAGCAAGACTCCGATATAACTTAGGATCAGAAACCGGATCACCATCATCACCCAATTTAGACTCTGTGTCAACAGGAGTCCGAGAAGAGTTACAATTGACCATATGAGCACGTTCCAATACCTCCATAGCATACTTACGCTGTGACAAAAACATCCCAGAAGAGTCACGCGTAACTGAAACACCCAAAAAATAATTAAGAGCACCCAAATCTGTCATAGCAAACTCCTTATGTAAAGAAGCAATGATCTGCTGTAATAAACCGTCAGACGAAGCAGTGAGCACAATATCATCCACATAGAGTAACAAAAATGCAGTATCATCACCCTGTTTATAAATAAATAAAGAGGAGTCACAACGACTAGGAGAAAAGCCAACAGTAGTGATGTAGTTAGCAAAGCGCTGAAACCATGCCCGAGGAGCCTGCTTAAGACCATACAGCGAACGCTGCAATAAACATACATAATCAGGATGAACAGGATCACGAAATCCAGGTGGCTGGTACATATAAACTGTTTCAGCCAAATCCCCATGTAAAAAAGCATTCTTGACATCCAGCTGATGAGCCGGCCAATGACGAGAAATAGCTAACCTAAGAACTGTCCGAATAGTACCGGGTTTAACAACCGGACTAAACGTCTCATCAACATCAACACCCTCTATCTGATTACTACCATTCGCAACAAGACGAGCCTTGTAGCGACTGAGAGTCCCATCCGCTGAATACTTGTGACAAAACAACCACATACTGCGAATAATATTCGCATCCGGGGGTTTTGGTACAAGAGTCCAAGTTTTGTTTTTAATAAGTGCATCGTGCTCATCACACATAGCATTTTGCCAATTGGGATTACGAAACGCATCACTAGGAGACCGAGGTAAAGGAGAAATCGTAGACACATGACCAGCATAACGAGGATTGGGACGAGTGATCCCGACACGAGCACGTGTGACCATGGGGTGAATCGAACCAGTTGGTTGTGGAATTGGAGGATCAGGTGTTTGTGGCGTTTGTGGTGTAGGTGGCGTTTGGGGCACTTGTGAAGATGGACTAAGAGGCTCAACAGGTGCATTAGGTGTAGGAACATTGGGTGGAGTGGTGGGAGATAATCGCAGAATATTAAAAATGACATTAGATGAGTCATCCAAAAATTCATAAGATTTACTGACAGTAGGAGTGGTGGTATTGGATGTCTTTGTGGCAAACGGGAAAATAGTCTCATCACAGGTAACATGACGTGAAAGAATAATTTTATTTGTGTTCAAATCTAGACATCGATAACCACGATGATTAGTGGCATGTCCCAAGAAAAGTGAGGGGGTGGCCCGTGCACCAAGTTTGTTATTAGTATCAACATGAGGATAACAAAGACACCCAAAGGTACGCAAAAGACTATAGTCAGGTTTTAAACCAAAAAGGCGAGTAAAGGGGACTTCATTGTCAATGGCACGTGATGGTAAGATATTTAAAAGATAAACAACCATATTAAGAGCCTCGGTCCAATAATTAGGAGGAAGAAATAACAAGGTACGGATAAGGTTATTGATAGTTCTAATCATCCTTTCGGATTTCCCGTTTTGTTGAGAAGTGCGAGGACAAGAAAATTTAAATTGAATCCCATTTTCTGAAAAGAGCTTATGAAAGGCTTGGTTATCAAATTCCCCACCATGGTCACACTGAAAAGACTTAATTTCACATTTAAATTAAGTACGAACAAAACTACGAAACAAATTAAATTTAGACAAAACATCAGATTTATTAACTAAAGGATAAACCCAAACAAACTGAGAGTAATGATCCAAAAACAAGACATAATATTTGAAACCAGAAAGACTCGGAATTGGGGAAGTCCACAAGTCCGAGTGTACAATATCAAATGACGAATGAACTAAACTATTAGAACTAACAAATGGAAGTTTCACGTGTTTGCCAAGCTGACAAGCATGACAAAGGACGGGAGACTTCTCTTTATTACATGAAATAAAACTACTTGAAAGGACACGACGTAGCACTTCACTTCCTGGATGTCCAAGACGTTGATGCCACGTATACTGACTCGCTAGAAAAGCATGTGGAATGGTGGAAGGTTGAGTGACTGGATAAAGATCTCCATTGCTATCACAGCGGAGCAGCACCCGACGCGTTTGAAACTCCTTAACAGAAAAACCAAAAGGGTCAAACTCAACTGTACAATAATTATCACGGACAAATTGACGAACAGAGATCAAATTTTTTTTACAATATTAGGAGTAATTAAAACATTATTTAAATGAAGAGGACGTGTAGGAGTTGGCAAAATGCTATGGCCAGAGTTAATGACAGGAATAGAATGCCCATCACCAACCGCAACAGAGGGATAAATGCACGAATTAAAAACATCATTTAGACAATTGATATCATCATTAATATGAGAGGACACACCTGTATCCATATTCCAATTACCATCGGTGGGAGCTTGAAGAGTCTCAGCAGTAAAAGCATGAGGTAAAATAGTTTCTTGACCCTGCTGTGAACCATTCAAATGATTAGTAACTGGCTGCGAACCCCCTGTCAAATGAGACTGACCCTGCTGTGAACCCCCTGGCAATGGAAACTGAACCCCGGAAAAGGACCCCCTGCTGTGAACTTGCTGCCAAAAACGAACCCCCTGGTGTGAACCTGCTGCCACAAACGGACCCCCCTGCTGGGAACTAACCTGAACCCCCTGATGCAACCCTTGACAAACAAACGAACCCCCTTGCTGTTGTTGATTATGGTTGGGCATAAATGGACTCCCTCCACTGTGATGGGCCTGCTGGTTGGTAAGCATGTTTTGGGCCGAAGCCAGTGGGCTAAAACCGGGTGGTGTACTCGTATAACAAGCCATAGGTTGGGCCGAAGGGTGGTGAGTGGTATTCGACACAGTGGTATTAGTCCCATGCATAGTACCTTGTTTACCAAGCTTAGCCAAAAGTGATTGAAGGGTCACCAAATCCGTGGAAGACAAAGAAGTACCCGTAGGAAGAAAAGCATGAGATGGGCGTTTTGAAGGATTGTTGTGGATACCATCGTGAAGAAATTTACAATGCACACCAAACCGACAAAAACCTTGAGCAAAAAGGAAACATGGTTTGTTTACCTTTTCATTGGAGTTATTAGTACGCCGCATATTTGAAGTCGAGTTAGCCAACAAAACCATCGGTGAAGAAGAGCTAGAATCAAAAAGAGTATCTAGTCCACGAGTCTTTAAACGCATCTCCTCCGTTGTAAGCATGGACCGAACCGTTTTAAGATCCGGAAAAACTTCACGATGAGCAATGATAGTTGAAACACCATCATACTTCGCGGGCAACCCTTCCAAGGCAAAAGTAACAATGTCATCATTGCTAATAGGAGAACCCAAACTGGATAATATAGTGGCCATGTTTTCAATCTTCCGAAAATAAGCATCAATGCTTAGATCACCAAGTTTTATAGAACGGAGTTCGGCCTTCAAGGCAATAGAGCGAGAACGCTTATTGTCATTGAAGATGGAAGCAAGCATGTCCCATGCCTCCTTGGCCGTTTGAGGATCTTCATTGACAAGACGTTGTTGAAGCGTTGGAGACAAAGTAATGAAGATCCAAGAAAGAACAATAGTGTCAATCTTTAACCATTCGGCATCGGGAGCACTTGAAGTTGCATCATCGGAAGACTTGCCTAGTAAGTGATCCAAGATGGAATATCCTTTGCAAATATGCTTGAGAAAATAAGTCCAAGATGAGTAATTCATCTCGTCAACATCCAACTTGACCGGAACAAGGGTGGGAATGTTATTGATCGTCATTAGTTTGTCGGACAAAAGAATAAGGGGTGGTGGGGGAGTCGAACATGTCATGGTGAGAATGATTTGCTAGGGTTTTATTGAAGAGGATGAAAGAAAAAGTATCCAGACGGAAAAGTAGGAACCAACTATGAGTCGACTGGTTATCAAACGGAACCAACGATCGACTTTAAGAATCCAGAAACACTTGTCGACTAGCTATCAAACTGTAGCTAACGATCGACAAAGAAACTTGTCGACTAGCTACCAGACGACACTTGAAAAGTGTCACAAAACTGTTGCAAAATCTGTCACTGAACTGATTAGCGACACTTTTTCTGTCACTGATCTGTCGCTAAACTGTCACTAACCGATCAGTAGAAACAAGAAAAGTGTTGGAGGAGCGACAGAAAAATTTAGGGTTTATAGGGATCGAATTTTGGCTGTGATACCATGTAGGATAATAGGGTAAATTGTGTATCTCATTAATCATAAAGTGTGGTATATAAATACCCATACAAGAATGTTCTAGACTCGGGCCTTAGCCCATACGAATATTACATGGACTCAAACACTTAATAGATAAACATACGACTAACAGGAGGGTGGGCGGTAAAGGGGAGGTCTTGCTTAAAGGGAAGTGGTGTCTGGTCTGATATAGTTCGAGCGGGGAAGGAGTTGGAGAATATGGAAGGGGGGTTTTCGGGTCAGTTTATTAGGGTGATTGGTGATGGGTTAAGTACATCTTTTTGGGTAGATAAATGGGCAGGAGATGTAAAACTAAGTGAGCATTATCCTAGGCTTTTTCAGTTAGAAAATAACAAGGACGTGCTGGTGGGTAATAGGGGTAATTGGATTGATGGTATATGGGTGTGGAATTGGGATTGGGTTAGAACTCCTAGGGGTAGGGTGGTGGGTGAGTTAAAGGAGCTGGAAGAGAGATTGGCAGGTATAAATATTGATCGAAATCGCAAGGATAGTTGGAAATGGAAGCTGGATCAACAAAAGAATAACGGATGGTGGGGGAGTCGAACCTGTCATGGTGAGAATGATTTGCTAGGGTTTTATTTAAGAGTATGAAAGAAACAGTAACGTGGTAAGGACACCAAATCAAACAAAGTAAACAACTATGAGTCGACTGGTGATCAAACACAACACCAACGATCAACTGTTAAAGAACACCAACACCTAGTCGACTGGTTATCAAACGGAACCAACGATCGACTTTAAGAATCCAGAAACACTTGTCGACTAGCTATCAAACTGTAGCTAACGATCGACAAAGAAACTTTTTTTTTTAGTATCCAGACGACACTTGAAAAGTGTCACAAAACTGTTGCAAAATCTGTCACTGAACTGATTAGCGACACTTTTTCTGTCGCTGATCTGTCGCTAAACTGTCACTAACCGATCAGTAGAAACAAGAAAAGTGTTGGAGGAGCGACAGGAAAATTTAGGGTTTATAGGGATCGAATTTTGGCTGTGATACCATGTAGGATAATAGGGTAAATCGTGTCTATTATTAATCATAAAGTGTGGTATATAAATACCCATACAAGAATGTTCTAGACTCGGGCCTTAGCCCATCCGAATATTACATGGACTCAAACACTTAATAGATAAACATACGACTAACAGCATTGAGCAAACGTTGAAAGTAAATCGATGATACATAGAAAAAAGTGAAGTATAACTAGAAACATCAACTGAAGAAACTAGTCTTATCACATCCGATACTATTCAAGTTAAACTCATTAAGCAACTGTTTATTCAATCATAACTATCATTAACCCGACTTACTTGATCATCATGTATAATCTCGGTTATCAGGACCACTCAATCACCATTACATATTTTGAAAAATCACATATATAAGCCCGTAGTATGTATATCATTTCCTATACCGTAGAATATCGTAAATCATACGTATAATCTCCGTTATCATTAACGCGGCTTACATGACTCGCATTATTTTTTACCAAACATAACAAATACAAATTAAACTTGTTGCTAACACAACTTTATATTATAAATTAGAATATATTATTTATATTAAACCTTTAGGTTGAGCGGGAAAAATTCCAACACCAAAATTTTGGAGGCAAACTTAATTTTCCCAAAAAAAAAGGTAAATACTTTTAGGCACGACCCAAGTCGTTGTTGTAGAACCGTAGAGGGGGGGTGAATACGGTTTCTTCGGCTTCTAGAACGTTTAAAAACTTTAAGCCTTGAAGATAACCAAGTGGTCTAAGTGAGAACAACCACAACCACAATCACAACCACAAGTATATAAAGCAAGTAAAGAACACCACGATATATACTGGTTCGGGATGGGGGGTTTATACCATCCGTACGTCCAGTTGCGAATCCACGACACCGATACTATTCACTAGTATAATCCTTTCGGTGGACTACAAACCGTTACAATTCACTCCACCGATATTCACCAATATCGATGCTCACAAAGAAGGAGTTACTCCCCAACGGTATTCCGCCCTCGGAAACCACCCAAAAGAATCTCGTGACTCGACTTCACCTAAGGGTCACCAAGACCACAACCAAAACTTTCCACCGGAAGTATCAAACCCCAGCTAGATCCCCAATGATCTAGGCTTGGTCACCAAGACACAAGACTTCCCTTACAAATAAATGAATAAAGATTGTTTTTATCAACCAAGCCCTAACCTAACCTAGAGACTCGATTGTAGTAGAAAGGGTAAAGATAAAAAGACCCTCGACACAATCACAAGAGTGGATTAAGTTCTTGAGATTCTTCCCTTGCAAGGAGATGTGTTCTTTCAAAGATGTTAGTGTGTTTAACTAAGAACACAAGATAGAATAGATAGATTAAAGAGAAAGAATAATGACAAGGGGTGAGGAATACAAGAGCCAAGGTGGGGTATTTATAGGCCAAGACCCAACTTGGGAAAAATTTACCGAGGCCGGCGCGTTGCCCACGCGTCAACGCGTGGGTGACGCGCCAGAACCTCTGTAACATTTTTCCCAAAACTTGGGTGTTAGTCTTTTAAATACCTAACCTTGCTAAACCCCCAATTGTACTTCACACAAAACCTTAACATTAATCAATCTAAGGTTTACCAACTCAAATTGCCAATTAGGAAAATGTTTTGTGAAGTGTTTATTAGAAAATCAATTATCAAAGATAAAAAAAAGAAGAGATAATTGAGTAGAGGGGTAGAATGGGTATTCCTCATATGACATAGAAAAGAGAGAAAGAATATGCCATGGAATATTCCTCACTAGGGAAGAGTGAGAGAGGTTGGGTTAAGAAGTAACCATGGTTAGGTTAGAAGAGTGTGTAGAGAATAAACCATGGTTAGGTTAAAGGGTATATCCAAGGGAATATTCCATCCTTGGTGTTGTTAAGAGTTAACCAGGGTTAAATGTAGAGAACTAACCATAGTTGGGTTAGGAGAACCATGGTTGGGTTAAGAGGAGAATATCCAAGGGAATATTCCTTCCTTGGAGGGAAAGGGTGAGATGGATGGTTGAGATGGTTTTGTTTGAAATGGATGGCTAAGATCAAAGGGAGCCTCCTTTGGATTTCAAATTTATCCCCATGTGTTGAATTAGAGAGGAGATGAGTTGTGTATGAGTTGGATTGTGTAAGGTGTGAAGAGATGTGATTTGATGGGGAGCCTTTGGTGGGTTGGCTAGTGTGTGAGGGTATAGAGGTTGTGAGGGGAGTGTGTGTAATTTGAAAATAAAATCGTTGGAAGTGTAAGGAATAAGTTGTAAAGATATGATATGTGTAAGAGCGTAAGGGTGTGAAAAGATGGGGAGCCTTGTGTGTGTATTTGAAAAGTATGTGAGTAGTGTGTGTGTATATGAGAGTGTATGTGTGTAGTAGAGAAGTAGTGTGTGTATATGTGTGTGTATAAGAAAAGGTGTATGGGAAGTTGGTAAAGTGAAAGGAATATTGTAAGAGGGAATATTGTGTGGGAGTTTGTGTGGAGACAAGAGTACACTTTGTAAGGAGGTGTAAGGAATATTGTAAGAGGTTGTTGGGAAGGGATTTTTGGGAAGGATTGTGGGAGATTTGATGGGAGTTTTGTAAAAATGAGATTAAAAAATATTAAGAGATAATCTAATTGTCATTAAGAAGAAAAGGTTTTAGACAATTAAGATTATGAGTTGAGAAAATCATAGGTTACTTATATGTTCAAGTAACACAACATCGAGAATCCATAGTTGCATAACTCGTGACTTTCCACGACTCGACGTACTCAACTAACACCTTGATACAAACAAGTCAAGTGCTTTGCCTTGATGTAAAGCATAACCCATGCGGGTAAGGATGCGTTTACGCAAAGAGACCTTGGACTAGTTTGACCAATAAGGGAGTAAACCCGTTACGTGATTAGAGAAGACGTAAGAACGGAATATGAGCATATGGATGCTTTCACGTGATGTTACGTGAACTATATAAGCTCCCTAAGTTTAGAAAAGCCTTGACTAGAGGCGAGAGTTAGAAAATATGAGTTGGCGTTTTCCCGTAAGTGGGTGCTTTAAAAATTGGATCTCTCTAATCCCAAAACTCGTTTCGAGTGTTCTTAATTAAGCACATAACATATTCATACCTGTATTGAAAGGGGAAAGCCGACTTTCAAAATTCGTCCCGACATTCACAGAACCCTGGCGCGTCACCCACGCGTTGACGCGTGGGTGGCGCGTCAGCAGCAGATGTGAATGTTGGGGAATTTTGGCTAACGTTTGTTATTTTATGTGTTCCGATGGTTTATTTGTCATCATTAAAACATTAGGAGATCTTGATCATGTTGCCTCAACAATCTCCCACTTTTTTATGATGACAAATAAAATCCGAAAGCAAATAAATTTACAAAAACGTGGCGAAGACAAAGCGCGCCTTTGGTGTTGGTATAGCTTGCGTCTTGACCTTGCCTTGTAATTTGGTGAAGCCTTTGTTTTTAACTTGAATAGGTCTTCACGTCCTTGCTTTCTTTCTCCCCCTTTTATCGAATCAAAAAGGCGGGACTACCAATCAAGCCAGGTTTCAAACTTGGGCCTGTGGGATAAATAAGCTAGCTTGTATGTGCACCCTAATGTGCTCCCCCTTGAACATAGCTCCCCCTAGATCGTTGCTCCCCCTTGTTTCAAGGCGGGGATCCATGGGTCAAGAGCCTCACCTTTGCGGTGGCCTAGCTACATAAAACACAACAACATGCAACAACCAAGAAAACTTCACATGTGAAAGTCCAAGATGGGTTAGGTGACCATTTGGATACTTACAACATGAGTTAGTCCACATTAATACATGTACATGTGTTTGTCCAATATGAATCCAATAACCAATTGTTGAGCATGGAATTAGTAATGCAACAAACATGAGCACACATAATCACATAAGACATAAACAAATTTATTTCATGATAACACAAAGAGCATACAACAAGTAGTACTACTAATACAGGATAGAAACACACGATTACAACATATTATTCTAGCATAAGATTACAACTTCTCATGATGATCAACCATATCACCCATGCCTTTCATCAAAGGTTGCCCAAGCAAACTTACTTCTTGTGCTTTTGAGCCGCAACCTTTGCAAGACCTTTCACAACATTTGCCATCATCATGAAGTTGTTTTTGTATGCAAGGTGCAATTCTCTCAACTCTTCTTGAAGATCCTTGACCTCATTCTCGATCTTGATGGACTTCACACAACACCTACACCTTCGTGCATGGTCATTGTTTGAAGCATCAAGCTTAGGAGGGAGAGGATATCCCGTTTTGTACCATATGGAATCACTCCACAAACACCTCATTACATAGTTTCTAAGAATTATGTTATCATCACATGTTGGGTTTTCCCATTCATCATTGGGTTCTTCATCCACCACAATGGATTTTCCCTTGTAATCACTTTTTGAAGAGTTGCTCATTTTTAGTGAAGAAGTTTTTCTTAGTGATTAAGGTTGAAGGTGTGTGTAGATGCAAGTTATTAAGTTGATTTATACAGAAGAGAAGAAAAGTGGTAGGTATGAATTTGTGAACTAGTTCTTCATGTTCATGATGTAGTCCAAGTACTTAGATGCTTGAAGAGATGGTCAAGCCATCTAAATCATGTACTAGTATGTCATAATTCATGTGGTAGTGTAAAAGATGAAGGAATATCATAAATTTTAAATCCTTTAATTATTTAGAAGATAAATAATCAAGATTCTCATGCTAGTACCCAATATTATTCATGCATGCACCAAAATTTATTAAGCCATGCAAGAATCTTCCAACTATGGTTTGATGAGAAATCATGCAAGAATTTAAAGAGCATCATTCATTTAAATTTGTCATGCAACACATATTTATCACATAGGATGAACAAGTAGAGTTAGATATCAAATTTTCAACACAAGTGCGAGTTGTGATAAACATTATATCTAATCTTGGAATTTTGACATAATCAACATTATCGAGATTAAGCAAGATAATTTGTGTCAAATTTTCTTGTTCAATGCACATGATATAGACATGTAGATTTTAGGATATTATCAACTATTGTTTGAATAATGAATTGATATATATCTTTCCTCTTCGAAACAATTTGTGTTTCCTTCCATGCCTTCACATAAGTCCTAATCACATAAACACATAAGCTCTAAGAGCACCTAAAGGACTTGCAAACAACTCCTAGACATTTTATTCTAGCTTAAAGATTGTTCTCCTAAGATGCATGTCAACCATGTACACCTAAACCTATCCCAAAACAATTTGGATTTTTGAAAAATGTCATGCCAAAATTTAAGTTTGTTTATTTTGTGACCTAACCTTTTATTCAAGTCACCAATGACTTGTTCAATAGGATGACCCCTCGCTTCTCTCACTTCCTTAGGATTGCCTTCATCCGAAACATTAACTTGTAATGACGGCGACCTTTCTTGATCTTGAACTATAGGTTCATCGACCACATCATCTTCTACCGAAGGAGATGATTTAGGCTCGGGCATGCTCTCATCAAAGGTAACATTGAGAGATTCCTCAATCCTCATTGTTTCCTTGTTAAGCACTATGTATGCTTTACTAGTTTCAGAGTATCCTAGGAACACACCTTCATACGACTTTGGGTCGAATTTGGTGAGATACTCTTTGGTGTTAAGTATAAACACTTTACACCCAAATACTCTAAAGTATTCTAATGAAGGTTTTCTATTCCTAAGAATTTCATATGGAGTTTTATTTATAACCTTTCTTATATAGACTCTATTAAAAATATAACATGCGGTATCTAAGGCATGACACCAAAACTTTTGTGGAATGGATTGCTCGTCAAGCATTGCACGACTCATTTTTCTTAACTTACGATGTGTTCTTTCAACAATCTCATGCGATTGAGAAGTGAACGGGCCCGATAAGTTATAAGATATTCTATGTTGTTCACAAAAGTTTCCAAATTGCAATTTATCAAATTCACTACTATGATTTGTTTTAATTGAAACAATTGAACAATCAAGTAGGTTTTCGAGTTTCTTTCTTAAAATATCAAATTTATTTAAGACTCCATCCTTATTTTCTAAAAATAGCACCAAAGTGTAATTTGAATAATCATCTATAATCATCAAAGTGTAGAAGTTTCCTCCGTAACTTTAGATTGAAGATGGACCATACACATCTAAGTGCAACAACTCTAAAACCCTATTAGTTTCCACTTCATTTCTATTCCTATTGTTTGCTCGTCCTTGACTCCCTAGACATGTATCACAATAATGTCTCTCAAAGCTCAACTTTGGTAAGTTTCTTACTAGCTCGTTGGAAGCTAGGTTTTGGACTAACCTCATATTGGCGTGACCTAACCTCCTATGCCATAGCGTTGAGTTATCCACCATGGATGTAAGACATATATGTTGTTTGGAGTTATCTCCCAACTTGCATGTATACAAGTTATTTCTTCTATGACCTCTAGTGAACACTTTACCATTTTTACTAATCGTACAATCTTCTTTAGTAAATTTTACTACACAATCATCATCACTAAATTGACTCATACTAATCAAATTAAAGTTTAAACCACTAACATGCTCAACATTGGTTATTTCTATGGAGTCATGAAGGACGTTATCTTGGCCGACAATTTTGTCGTTAAGTTTGCTTCCAAAAATGACTTGATTGTCGTTATACTCCTTGTATGACGTGAACAATCTTCTATTCCTGGTCATGTGTTTAGTGCAACCACTATCCACTATCTACTCGTCCGGTTGTAGATCACTTTTGAGACAAACCTACAACAAAGACATAACTCATACTTTTGGTACCCATTGCTTCTTGGGCCCATTTTGGTTACCATATAAGGTGCCCAAGTTGAACATTCTTGGGTCTTGAAACAAGACACATAGTTTCTCAATACCAAATCTAGAGAAAGCGGACCAAGGATTATTTTGAAAATTATTTTCATTTTGAGAGCTTGATCTATAACTATGATATGTTTGTGGTCTAAAGAAACTTTGGTTTGAACAAGAGTTGTCTATTCTTTGATAATTATTATGTTGGTATTGAGACGACCTTTGATTATAGTTATATAAATTTCTTCTTTGATTAATTTGAAATGAGGGTCTTTGGTTATATGAAGTAGTGGGTCTCACATTTGGTGTAGGTAAGATTGGTCTATTATTCACTCGAGGTTGTGTATAACCAAGACCATTACGGGAACCCGAGTTATAACTTTGTTCTTGGTTTTCTTTTCTTGCAATGGGAGCTTGGTTACCTCGAGTATTTGCAAAGGGAGCTTGAGAAGTAGTTGGTTTAAGAAAATTATTTGATGAAGATCCAACTTTTCTCAGAGACCTGGCGCGTTTCTGGCGCGTTGAGGCGTCCTTCAGCGCGTCAGGCTCGGAAGTTTGTGGATCTTCGTTTTGACTAGATTTGACAAATACTATTGGTTTTGTTAGACTCTCAGAAGTAGTTTTACCTTGTTTTGAAAATCCAAGACCTTCTTTATCTTGGGACACTTTTTGACGATTTATTATTTCTTCTAAATCATTAGTACTCTTTTTATATTTTGAAAAACTTAGAGACTCTTTTTGAAGTTTAGATATTTTATCATTCAAAGAGTCAACCTCATGTGTGAGCTTCTCACATCCTTTACACGGTTTAACCACCTCTTTGCAATGTTTTAGTATCTTTACTTCCCTTTCTAGTTCATAGACTCTTTCATTGAATTTAATACGTTCTTGTAAGAGGGAATATTGTGTGGGAGTTTGTATGAAGACAAGAGTACACTTTGTAAGGAGGTGTAAGGAATATTGTAAGGGGTTGTTGGGAAGGGATTTTTGGGAAGGATTGTGGGAGATTTGATGGTTTGACTTTTGTAAAAATAAGATTAAGAAAAGATTAAGAGATAATCTAATTGTCATTAAGAAGAAAAGGTTTTAGCCAATTAAGATTATGAGTTGAGAAAATCATAGGTTACTTATAAGTTCAAGTAACACAACGTCGAGAATCCATAGTTGCATAACTCGTGACTTCCCACGACTCGACGTACTCAACTAACACCTTGATACAAACAAGTCAAGTGCTTTGCCTTGATGTAAAGCATAACCCATGCGGGTAAGGATGCGTTTACGCAAAGAGACCTTGGACTAGTTTGACCAATAAGGGAGTAAACCCGTTACGTGATTAGAGAAGACGTAAGCACGGGATAGGAGCATATGGATGCTTTCACGTGATGTTACGTGAACTATATAAGCTCCCTAAGTTTAGAAAAGCCTTAGCTAGAGGCGAGAGTTAGAAAATATGAGTTGGCGTTTTCCCGTAAGTGGGTGCTTTAAAAATTGGATCTCTCTAATCCCAAAACTTGTTTCGAGTGTTCTTAATTAAGCACATAACATATTCATACCTGTATTGAAAGATCCACATTTGTCGGGTAAGGGGAAAGCCGACTTTCAAAATTCGTCCCGACATTCACAGAACCCTGGCGCGTCACCCACGCGTTGACGCGTGGGTGGCGCGTCAGCAGCAGATGTGAATGATGGGGAATTTTGGCTAACGTTTGTTATTTTATGTGTTTCGATGGTTTATTTGTCATCATTAAAACATTATGAGATCTTGATCATGTTACCTCAACAGTTGTTAAAAGTCAACTAAAAAAATGTTAAACTTTTAATGATGACAAACGTCGTGGCTAAAATTATTTAATGTTTTCTTGTTTATTTTTAATCTGAACTGATTTTAATAAAGTACTCCCTCCGTCCTAAAATAAGTGTCCAATTTGACTTTTCAGAGTCAAACTGGTTTAACTTTGACTTTAACTATTTTTGTGAGTGTTATATAATAGTTGATGAAAAATATATAAATGGATTGGATTTTAAGTGTACTTTTCAATGGTATAATTTTTCGTCAAGTATTCTATACCATAGAAAAAATATTTAAGGTCAAAGTTGAACCAGTTTGACTCTGAAAAGTCAAACTGGACACTTATTTTAGGACGGAGGGAGTAATGTTTAAAACTTTTAGTCATGACATTTGTGTGACTAAAATAAAAAATATTAAATATCTTTCCCGGCTAAAAATGGTAATATTTTTTTATTTATTTTCTGTATTTAAATGATTAAAAATAGGGGAAATGATGTCTACATTTAAATGCAGGCAATTGCCTACATTCTCTTTGAAAAAAGTTTACAAAATGTACAGTTCAGTCCTTGAAGTAAGCATCTGATACAGTTCAGTCCCTGTCCCTATGAAAGTAGGTAACTTCCCTACTTTATAAAGTAGGCATCATATCCTTAAAAATAATGTTAAACATTTTTTGACGACGAACGGTCGTGGTAAAAAATGAAAGTTCATTTTTTTGACCAAAATTTTTCATTGAAAGTCGAAATTAAGGTTTGTAAAAGTTTTACGATGACTTTGTTGTCGGTAAAAATGATTTTCCGTGTCCAAACGTTATGTTGTTTTGTGGACTTTTAACCAAGGCTCTTCCGTGGCTAAAAGCCCCGGTTCTAGTGAACTAGTGATATGCTTTGAAGGATCACGTCCCATATGCATCGGGTGATAAAATAAGAAATAAACTAAACGTCCCTTTTCATGTAGAAGAAACAATAGCATTCTTCACATATATAGAAATAACACCCACAAATCCATAAAATACTTCTCTCTCTCTCTCTCTCTCTCTCTCTCTCTCTCTCTCTCTCTCTCTCATCATAGTTTTAGAGGTTGCCTTCTTCCTCTTGTTATTTATCTTTTCTTATTTTGAGTAAAACATGGCAAAGACCTCTATGCACTTCCATTGGTCAAATAAGGTTAGCAATGAGGATCAAGATGTCCCACCACCCTCTAAAGCTCTTCCTAAAACCACTACAAACCCGACACAACCACCATCACCACTAACAAGAAAGAAACTCCAAGCAGTCACAATTGCTAGATTTCGTTCGGTTCTTACTAACCTAAATAAGAACCGAACAAATCTTCTAAACACTTTAGGCCCTAGAGTAGTCGGGACCTTATTTGGGTCCCGACAAGGACACGTCTATCTCACTTTTCAAAAAGATCCCACTTCCCAACCAACTTTCCTGATCGAGCTTCAAACCCCGATCAGTAATCTGGTTAAGGAAATGGCTTCGGGGCTCGTTAGAATCGCATTGGAATGCGACAAGCAAGAAGACAAGACAAAGAAACTGAGCAACTCAAGAAGACTATTGGAAGAGCCTATTTGGAGGACATATTGCAATGGTAAAAAATGTGGTTTTGCCATGAAAAGAGAGTGTGGAGAGAAAGAATGGCGAGTTTTAAAAGCCGTGGAGCCGATATCTATGGGAGCCGGGGTGTTGCCACCAGAGAAAATTGGTGCATGTAAAGATGAAGAAGGTGATGAAATCATGTATATGAGAGCTAAATTTGAGAGAGTGATGGGTTCAAGAGATTCAGAAGCTTTCTATATGATGAATCCTGATAGTAATGGAGCTCATGAATTAAGTGTTTATTTGCTTAGAGTTTAATAATTCAATGTAGAATCTGGAGTATCTAAATCTTGTTTTAATTCTTTGTATCAGAAGATCGATTTTAACCTTTAGTCTTCTTTTGATTACTTATCCTATTATAGATAGTGCAAAACGGATGAGTTTGTTGTAATTTGTAGTTTGTGAGGGTGGAATGGAAATATACATATTACGTATTACCTAAGTACTATATGTATTGATACATTACAGCATGTTTAGGTACGTCTTTAATTAGTAATTATGGATGATATATTTTATAGCGTTGTTTTGTTTAAAATGATACAATAATATTCAAAGCCATAGTGGCTTTAATCTTAGATTCTAAAGTTCTTAGACATTTTTCCTTATAATCTTTTTCATCCCTTTTGTAGGCCTCACAGTTAAAGTCTCGATTAGTATCTAGTTTGGGTTTCATGTTGTATTTCTAGATGTTGTTCTTGGTTTCTTTTGCTTCTAGTGTCTTGCTAGAAGTTTTCTAGGGCAAATTATTAAAAAAAAGTATTATACTTGCCACTGTTTCATCTTCTGGGTAGTGAACTATTTTTTTTCATTTTGAGGGTAATTTTCTTTCAAATTCATCATCTTTAGGGTAATATGTGACATTTTTGCCCTTCGGAAAAAAAAAATTGTATTAGCTATGAGGGGCAAAAATGTCCAAAAATTTCGCAAAATACCCTAAAGATGATGAATTTGAAAGAAAAATACCCTCAAAATGAAAAAAAATAGTTCGCTACCCAGAAGATGAAACAGTGGCAAGTATAATACTTTTTTTAATAATTTGCCCAAGTTTTCTAATATATTATCAGTCGTTAAAAAAAAAAAAAAAAAAAAAAAAAAAAAAAAAAAAAAAAAAAAAAAAAAAAAAAAAAAAAAGCTACTTTACAAATTCTATCAACTTGAAACATTTATTTTCTATATTAATTAACGAATAACACATCAAACTTGTTTGTGATGCATGTGTTAATACTACCAATGTTACCGATTCATATTACAAGTAATATTCTTATATCCATGTGGATTTTATAAGTTATGCATGTATAATTATTGCTTACGTGAAATGCTAAATAAAAAAAGAAATAGTGTCACCAATGCCTTCTCTGTCTAACCAACACAAACCTTTCATTTCTTGTTATTTTTTCTTCTGTCTCTTAAAACAAATAGTAATAAAAAATAAAAAAAATTCTAACCACCCTTTGACCACCACTACTCCGGTGCCACCGGTACATTATTATGGTTGCACCACACTGGCCACTTCATCATATTCGTACCACCATCATCATTAACAACATACCAACACACCATCATCACTAACAACATACCATCCTACTGTACGTTAGATAATAAGGGTTCGCAAGCCTGTTGAGTTTGGGCCTCTAGTTGCTAATGTTTAGATTAGTCACTAGTTAATCTCTTGTAATCTTTATAGTTTATTGAATGTGATTAATATATTTTTAATATTCCCTCTGAATTTTTACATAGTATCATTCTATATATAAAAAAAAAAAAACAATAATAATAATAATTAAAAAATAAATAAAAAAATAAAAAAATTGATTGTTTTGTTGCCGGTCCGCTGTTAGTTGAAATGAAGTTGTTCGTTGGGCTCCCCTATGTATTTACCGTGAGCATGTTCAGACTTATTAATCAAAACTTGATTGCTAAGTTTTTGACTGGATCATGCATGTGTAAAAAGTTAATGGATCGGTGGTAATTAATTCATGTTGGCTCACATTCGTTTATCGATGATTTCAGTTCGGTCGAGAATATCATGTAGGCTCACATTCGTTTTGGTATCGCCATTGCATTGTAGTTCACATGTATTTGACATTTTAATATGAAATAGTGTGTGATAAAATTATTTTTTAAAATTCTCGTCATGCATAAAATCATTATCACAAAATATATATGATCGAAAAATATTGTTCGTCAAAAATTTTGATTACATGATACCCGCCATCACAACGCACGTACATGCTTGTTTCTGATAAAGGATGAGTCAAATTAAACTTATAATCTTATTATTGAAAGAATCAACAGGAATATTAGCAAGGATGCATGAACTTTGTTATTTTTATTTAGTAAAACTATTATTATAGATAATAATTGACTTGCTAGTCAATATTTTATATCTTGCTATATCATATGCCAAATTACAGCTACACCAATTAATATTTTTATGATTTTCTGATTCCTTGGAACAAAAAAATAGATATGGAAGAACCTATGATACGATACTGATTTAACATAATTATGATATGAAGGATATATATACATAAACTTATTTCAGAAAACTGTACGTGTTAAATCATAAATTGATATTGCTGCTAAGGACTCTTTCACAAATCATCAAGATCATGTCACATATGTTTAGACACATAATTTAAGTCTTCAAATCATTTTCCATTGCTAATTGCATGTTAAGTTTAACAAGGAGAAATTATATGATAAAATCAGTGGTCAATGTTAAACAAAAGGAGACACACAATTTATGTGTCAAATTAGACATCTTAATAGGTTTATCTCATATAAAAACCTTAAGATGTATATATTGATAACATTTGTCTTTACTCAGGGACGGAACTAGGGGTTCCTGCGGGTGCCTGAGACCCTTATGAATTTTTACGATTTAGTGTTAATTTTTGAAGAAAAAAAAAAAGAAAAAAAAATCAATTTTTTCTGAACGTATCTTAAATGCACCCGGTCCATCGAAATACGTTTCTATATTACGGTTCAAAAAATTTTGTTCACCCGATCATATTTGATTATGGCGTATCTGCTATATATTTTGCTTGTTATATCCATTTTAAACAATTCATCTCAATCTATCAAAAATGTATCATTAAACACTTGATTTTGGAAATATTGCTAAAGTTTCGTACAATATCTTTCTATTAATCCTTTTACACACGTAAGAATGTTACATATTTTTTTCCCCTATCATCATCTCTATGCATCTAACCGTCAGTTCTAACACTTGTCAGAATTCCGTGAGTAGAAAGATATGTACACATAATCGGACGTTCACGAATATAAATGAACGAACGCGACTTTTGTTCATGTTCGTTCATTTAGCTAAACGAATGTAAAATATTGTTCATGTTCGTTTATTTAATAAATAAACAAACATAAACAAACATTTTACCGAACGGTTAATGAAATATTCATCGAACGTTCAGTTCGTTTACTGCCCCACTAACAATCCACCCATTATCAAACAAATCCATATATACGCTGTCTCCAAAATTTATAAGTATATTGTTATTCAATGAGATGTTTTTCCTTTTACGTACTTTCTATAACATATTCACTTGCTTAACGATTTTAGATCTTTTATTCCTCAATAAGATACACACATGTAAAAACAATCTTCTAGAAATCCTAAACGCATAAAAAGGGTTTGGTCTTTGGGTGGGTGGCATTTATTTATTTCATTGTTCTTGAGTTTTGTTTTTTTCTCTGAGAGAAACGAATCTTTTATCTTTAATAACACATGAGTTTGGGAATCCAAAATCACGATGAACCTAATTATTGAACCTAATCATCACACCATTTTGCATTTAACATTGAAAAACATTGATAAATATTAAACTTATAAAACACTATATTTTATTGTGATAAACTTCTATGTCTTTAATTAGGATTTTGTTGTCCGTATTCAATGCATAAACCCTAAACTCTAGCCGTCATAACATGTCTCATGTTATGTTGATTTAGCCATCAATCAACAAAATTTCTCTCATCGGCATTACTCTTTGTTTTACAGACGGAAATCATTGTCATTTTTCGCAATTAGTTGGTCGCAAAATTGACGTTCCTACCTAAAGACAAAGTAAGCCATGACGTGAAAAAAAAGTTACGCAAAGGAGGAAGCCGCAAGCGATAAACAACTACGCCGTCAAATATTTTCCGTTCAAACAAACAACAAAGAAGATGATAAGAAGACAAGAAGAAGTGACTTTCAATATATGTTTCAGTTTGTCCGTTCGGAAGTCTCCCATTTAAACTGTGGGGAGTGTCATATATGATAGTTGGCCCAAATATAATAGTAGATTGAGTCCATTAAGTTTATAATTTTGATTATTTTGCTTATTATCGAACCTATGTATTCAACATAAATACATGATATCTCATATGTAAGGCATCAAAATCAACAAAACTATTTTATAATTTCACAATTGGGCTTGAGCCAAATCTATCCACTAATATTGCTCGGATATTTCTACGAATCGTGTTGAGTTAAATCACTTTTCAGTTATAGTATTTCGACATTTTAATGTCTAGATTAGATGAAACCCTCCATTCTATGTATTTGTAAGTGAAATACAAGTCGTTAGATAAGTTTTAAGATACATTGGCTAAGCGCAAAGAATTCCTTAGTTTGTAATGTGGTGGCTCAGCTCAATGCAACACCAAATTTTTACCAACGTTGCAGAAAGCAATGAAGGGCAACATCCACCAATTTATCTTTACTCCGATCTATATATATATATATGCTATTATCTATTTCTTACTACTATTTTACATGCATGTCAATTTTAACTGAAGATTGAAAGTTCATTCCAAGGTAACATGATAACCTCGCTATTTCGGTCTCTTCAATTGTGGCAAGTGAAAACCTTAAAGCAAAAGAAATAAGTGATTCATAGTACTTTTTTAGACCAAACTCAAAGTTAGCATTTGAGTTACTTTTGTTTATAGGGTAGGTGGATGCACATTTTGGTGCAAACTTTAGTGGCGATTTGATTGACCAAATTAAGTGGGATGGAATCCCGATAAAATGTCTCGCATAGAATTCTCAAAAGCAAAAAAAGCTTGTTGTGTCGACATTGCTTTCATTTCTTCTTTTTCAGTTTGTGATTTACATTAACCATTTTACAAGACCTTTTCTCAAAAAAGCTTCATATAATCTTTGAAATTATAAAAAAGATCGAGACCGATATCAACAATGTATATTAAGTAACACCCTTTGTTTATACATGATTATTGTTGCTTTTGGTATCTACGAAACCATTGCAATTTACTCGTACAAGAATAAGGACAACCATTTTCAAGCTTCGTACACATTTAGTTTCTTTTAAAAAGAATTAGAACAACTTTGACATGATTGGAAAGAAAAACAAAAACGCAAACACATTTGGGAGTTGCATCTTTCATTGCACTTTCATCTGAAATATGCGGTTGTTGTTACTTCTTATTCCCGTCATTTTACTTTTATTTCTCATTTGATCATAACTCTTCTTAGGTAAGTGAATTAATTATTGCTTTCTTTGGTTGGTTGTGTCTTTGTGGCCCCTAGCAAATATATACTAATTGTTTAGTGTCGGTCTGTTGATTGCTTGGTAACTTTAGTCCGAGCTTTGTTGGTTTGTTTTGTGTATTTTTCTTGTTCGGGTTCTTTTCTCTCTAATCGGCTTGTTTGGAGAGAAGGATTGCCGGTTGTATTGGTTTTTTTGTTGTTGTTTAATATATTGACGCCTTTCCAAAATAATAATAATAATAATAATAATAAATTATTATTAAAATATTATACAACTTGTGATGCCTATAAATTAACCATTCAATATTTCAAGTTAGTTACTGCTAATAACTTTGTTACACATAAGCTTTTAGGAAAGTACGAAGTAAAGGAAAGGAACTATAGGCGTCAAAGTGCTCATGGTTGTGGTAGGTCATCATCACCATTGCTTAGGGCTCGAGGTTAGCTTGTGGTCAAGGAGCTCGGCCTCTTAAGCCTGGGAAAATACAAAGAACTTTTATTTTATTTTATTTTATTTTATTTATTATTATTATTATTTTTTTAACGACAAAAATTTATTAAAAGAGACCGGCAACAAAATTACATTGGTTTTTTAAGCCAATTCGGCCAAACTAAACGACTCGAACCTCTACTATTTAATCAAGAAAAAGAACAAAAACGAATATTATCAAATAAATCACATTTCCTCATGCGCTGAGAGTTGATGTGTTCGAGTTGTGATACTTCCAAATAAGCCACAAAGTGCACGCGACTATCACTTGAATGCGCTTCTTGACATCGTTAGAAACCCGGATGTTATCAAACCAAGACTCCCAATCCGAGTGGGAGTGTAATGATGGGATATTCAAGTCAATCCAAACGCGAACCAAATGGCATATATTTTATGCGACATCACACGAATAGAAAATATGATCGTTGGTCTCCCTACCGTTACTACAAACCAGACAATCAATAGAAATGGTGAGAGAATGGAGGGTATAATGATGTAACGTTTAATTGACAGCAGTGGTTATAGTATCAGTGTAGATGCTTTTAAGTTATAAAAAACCTCACTTAAAAAAAAAAGAAAAGAAAAAAAAAAAAAAAAAAAAAAAAAA
>LBNU01002448.1:42479-68036 GCA_014162995.1 Artemisia annua
TAAGGCGGCAACAAAATATTTATAAATTTATGTATTTATAATTTTATATCATTTTATAAGAGCAATTTCAAATACTAAAGCCCAAATCCCAAATAGCCAGGCCCAAATACGAGGCCCAAGTAGGAATTAAGTTTTGAAATTACGAGGCTCAAGAAAGAAATAACTCAAATACTTGAAATTCAAGCCCAATCCATAAATCCCCTAAAATGCTTCTAAAAATGGCGTCACGCCTTACCAAAAAGGCGCGCCTTTGCACGCCTTTTCGCGCCTTTTCACACGACGCCTAGACCTTACGCCTTGGTCCATTTCGTGGCGCCGAGGCCACGCCTCGCGCCTTGGCGACGCCTTGGCGGCGCCTTAACGCGCCTTTTAGAACACTGTACAAAGTATATGAGAATCAACACAACTATGTACGATGATTAGAAACAAAGTCCGATTTGTCTCGAATGAAATGATGGGGTATGATTAGGAGTGTAACTTTTTTCCTTGTTTATAGGCTTTGAGGTGTGGAATCATTCGTCATTTCATGGTAGAGATGGGACATTCTTAACCATATTTGGTCTCAAATTAAAGTACTATTAACATTGACACATTTTAAACGAGATCTCATCATCATCCACTTATCATTTCTCCTAATATTCCCTGCTAAACAAGATTTTTAATCCTCATGTCCGTGATATATGTCATTACTTTAATACGTTGCAGTTTAGAATCACCAAATTAAAGACTAAGAATTCACAAACAAATGAGTTTTGACGCTGTAAATAAAATGGAGTAGATAGACGTGTTATACTGATCTTTTGTATTGAATACAAATGGGTTGCAATGTACGGGCGAGGCTGCATGGACATCAAAAATGTACAGACGTAACTCAATTTTTCTTGGAGCACAAGGTACCACAATTACCTATAACATGTTATAGGTATGTCAAGTCATCTTTTACCCTTCGTTTAAAAAAAGTCATCTTTTACTCTTACAGAGGTGGGTGCAGTTGCAACCTATAACATGTTATCCACCTGGCACCTCAGCACATACCCTGTAACATCACTATAACATAATTACCCTCCTTAATAAAATTATTATAACACACCACCAAAATGACACCAGCCAACTCGACCACATTCGGCCCTATAACATGGCTATGACATATGGGCCAATGCAGTTTGGCTATGCTACATGGAAATTTTTTTTGCCTATTACTATGTTTACGTTTAGGATTATTGACCACTTGCTCTTATAACACATATACCTCAATACCCAAATCTGCCCTCACCAGTGCTATCAAAGCTATAATATAGATGCACACCCATCTATAAAATAAGAGATACAAACACAAAGACAAGAACAAAAATAAAATAACATAAAACACGTGATAACCGGCACCATGGGGATCGCTCCAAGCCACAGGCTCCAAAATGGCCCTATGGCGTGGTCGTACATCATGCCCTTACTCCTTAGAGTATATATATAAAGAGTGAGCCCTTGTATAATAGTGTACTAATAGAACAAAAGAGTTATCGTAATACATATCATAGCTTGTTACAAATTTGAGTGCTGGTTGGACGTAAAATGATGTGTCATAAAAATTGTACAATGACATGGATCCTTTGTTTTCAAACACATCAGGGGTAGTATACGAGTGTCGCCAACCCTCGTGGTATATTAAAAATAAACAAACCAAGAAATGTTATATCATAAATACAAAATACGTAGTAACAAACAAATTTCATAGCATATGGTTAATGCATGCTGATTAGCATATCCTTCAAGGTTTGGTTAAAAAAACCCCTAGTTAAGATCAATAATTCAGTTTACTGATAAAATCTAAGAAACCTTATTTGACACAAACGATCTTGTTACAGTTCAGCTTCTATCTCTTTCAATGCCACACAGGTTCCTGTTTTTGACGAGCAAAACCTGGCTGAAAATGTAAATTAAACCAGAAAACCACAATATTCAACTTGCATTAGTCACAATAATCCTAAACGTAAACATAGTAATATCATAATCAGAAGTTGTAAGGCCTCTATACCTGAAGAAGCATTGAAGGAGCTGCTGCAGGTTCTTTAACAACATGGCTTCGGGTTTTTCTCCCATTAACTGATGGGCTATTTGCAGTAGCTATATCCCAGAAGCTTCGCTTTTTATCTCTAACTGCTGGTGACATAAACCGACTACTCGGGCTCTTGAGTTCACCCACTATCGCTTCTTTTGGTCTTGAGCTAGCCTTCCTCACGACTCTAGTTACACCCTTCTGTGAGATTTCCCGAATCAAATCATCTTTTTGCTTAATTTGCAATCCGTAATCTTTCTTCATTTTCTCCATAGCTGCTTGTAGCATCTTCACAGTTTGTTTAAGCTCTTTAACAGTTTCATCGGGTCCTTTTTTCTTTGATTCGGGCGTGAAACAGTTTCTGGGTAGGAATGATGTTTTCGGTTTTTGTTCTTTTTGTTTACATGTTGTTGGAGGGGTGGTTAAGATAGATGATATTGTAGAAGGGGTTGGTGATGCAGCTGCTAAAGTTTGTGCTTGCAGCATTAACATTTTTTGTTGCTGGCGAGCTAACTGTGCTCGTAGTTCGTGGTTTTCTTTTTGTAACTCGAGGAGTAGCTTTGACTGATCCGGTTCTGAATTAGGGATTTTTGCTATTTCCTCATTTGCCTCGTATGCCTAGGTATCATAGAAATTTATATTGAAAAGAAAATCAGCACAACACTTGAACTATAGATGAATGTTTGGACGTACATTTGAAAATGATTATGTGATACTGAATAATCAGAAACAAATAACTATTTGTGATAAAACAGATAGTAAAAGATAATGTATTGATGTGCTTCTACTGCTGGGAGTTGCAATAGTCTTAATTAGATGTTTAAGAGTTTGACTAATTTGATTACTTAAGAAAAGACCCATAAAGTAGGTTCAGAAGATGCACAACTAGGTAACTTAAGTTTAATCCTAGAGTATTTGACCCCTTAATAACTTCAAAAACTGAGTATTTGACCGGTAGATAATTTGGAAATCAAAGCATTATTTGTTTATCTAAACATTCCAGAACTAATTACGACTTCCCTCAATAATCATAATAAAAATTCTCAGAAGCAAATCCAAACAACAGCCAGAGGATTAAACCAAGGGGTTGGGGAACGAACCTTAGTACGAATTTCCTTAGCTCTATCAGCCCAATGAAGGGTATTTTGAGTTTCGGAAAACGAGAGGTTACTTGGGCTGATATTTGCAATCATGACAGTATTACAAGCACCACCAAGAGAGTCTTTAAGCAGTTGAGTGAGTTTCGAGTTTCTGTAAGGCACATGTTTCTTTCCCTCAACAAGGGCGTTAATGCAACTGCTAAGAGCAAGTAGTGATCTATTTATGTTGGCACCCTCGAGTGATCTTAGTGTTCTTTGATCAGTGGCAATCGCTCGCTCTGAACCAGCCAAGTCAATCAATGATAACTTTCCTACTCTATTTATAACATTGTTGTTTTCATCTTTCACTCGATACTCAACCATAACCTGACACAATATAAAACTTATCAGTTAACATGGTCACATGTAAAATTTGACTTCTACAGGTCAAACCAAACGATTCAGATTTATGTGAAGAATTTAAATGAGATCTGGTATAGTTTTAGGGAATTATTTCCCAAGAGTAAATGATTGTGATAATGTTCATGTCCACAACTTTTTTTGAAAGTTCAAAAATTCTGTGGCAATTTTTAAGAAGGAAAGATTCTGTTTGACCTTCATGGCCAAACTCAAACCTTAGCAGTTGTACCTGAAGAATGGCATGGGAGCGTGAAGACGTTTCATTGGCTCGAGTTGGTTCTGTAGTCCGATTACGATTTCCTTGTTGAAGCAACACCATTACCTACAACAATAGCTCAAGAAAATTCAGAATATAGATCAACTGAAAGTCTGAAATAGGTGGTGATTGGAGGTTTCTTTTGAAAGTGATTTAAATCATATGAAACAAACAATCATTTATAACAAAACAGGAGGTAAACATATTGTTTTCTGAACTTGTAAGTGTTTAACAAAACGTTTCTTTTTATAAACCACGGAGTAAGACATCTTCCTGTCAGCTAAGGTTACAGTCTTTCAAACCAAGATAAAAGATATTATCAGCTTTGTTGCATATAGTATGAATCTGATTGTTTAGACCGTTGTATAGTCAAATAATCAGAAATAGAATCAGTTTACCAAAAGCTAAAAACTGATTATTGCGATCATAAAATTCAAAACTAAAATCCAAACACCCAAAAAGTCTTGTTGACACTAGAAAAGTCACCTCGTCTGTAGAATAAGCTCGGTATTGAGTGAGCCCTGCTGCGACAATCCCCTGAAAAGAAGTATAAAATTTCAAACTCTCATTGTGATAGATCGATAACATATATGAAATTGTGCCTTTAACATTGAATACTAAAATAATAAAAACCACACTCTTTTAAAAAAAAATATATCAACACAAACGGCACATGTATAATTGAAGTTTGTAAGAAATATGGACCTGCTTATCTTCTCTAAGGACCAAAGGACGTCCTGGAGAGAGCAAATCTCTCACAGTTTCATTGTACACCTCAAGATACGACAGATGAACGACATGGTTCCCATCACAGCTCCTTCGCCTAACCTTGCTAAATAGATCTTTTATGGCCAAAACCATCACACCTGGATTCTCAACTGTTCCCAGCATTGTGAAAGTTTTACCAGCACCAGTAGCTCCATAGCAGAAAACCGAGCCATTCCTTCCTTGCAGAACTGCCTCAACAAGCTCCGATGTTCTGTCAAGTTCAAACAAAATTCAAGCCTGCACTCACATTTCATCTAGATATTCTCATAGGAACAGAAAAATAAGAGAAAGGCATGGACCATATGGGCCGATCTAGCACATTTCATATTCATGTTTGGTTGGCCGCTAGGAATGAAATGAGTGTGAAACTAAGTTAATTTCTACATATACATCACTTAGCAAAGTTAAAGAACTTTATACGTACAAATAGTATAATAAATATGATTTCATCGAGATACCAGGTATTTGGAAATATAAATTCAGATACTATCATTAAAGTTTTTGAACTTTCAAAAACTGTTTATGCTATTGAAGATTACATAAATAAAGGGGGGACATTGTAAGTATTCATTCCTTCCTATGATGTATTATGAAAGAAACACGGTCTGTACATCAAGAGAGTCCACTTCATATCATTCCATTTAACAAAACAAACAACTCCGCTCAAACGGAATGTATCATTCTAATCCTTCTGAAACAGATTCCAACTACAATACATCCTACCTAACAATAAACAACTTCTTTTTTTAAAGAATAATTCTCCACCCTTAGACCTTAATTAGAGTAGTCTTTAACCTAACGAACACTATTCCCTGTGAGAGAACGATCAATCCCCCGGTACTTGCCACTACACTATACTACATCGGTCAGGTACACTGCCTGGTGGGGATTGTAAGCCTCTTGAGATCCCTTGAGAGGTAAAACAAAGTGCGTAAGCAATCCCTACGCACATCAAGTTTTTGGCGCCGCTGACGGGGAATAGTTATTGTTTAGGTTAATTTTTATTTTTAATTAGGTCTACTCACTAGATTCCTTTCTAGTGANTTTTTTTTAAAGATTATACCGACTACACAATTGAAAGATATAGCTAAACTATTACGCAAACTATGACAATGATACGCATATATGAAACAGAAGTGATATTCAAAAATGAAAGTCATGTACTTACGAAGTGGAATAGACATCAAGTTGAGAAGATGTATCAGGAAAGGACGCATCAAAGGTGAAATGCCGGCCACGAAGCCTCTTAAGCCTAAGATAATCATTCTCATTAGCGAATTCCGTCAAGTAAACTTCTTTCTGATTCACAATCCGGACACAAGATCTCGAACCAGCTTCTTTTTCTTTCTTACTCAATGGTCTCAACCTTACAAAAACAAGAATCCTACTACCGCCATTTCCATGTTTAGGCTTTTCTTCAACCGCCACTTCTCCTATGACACCAGTGGCGGCTGTAGTCGTCATTTTCGTGTCTGGGCCCACGTTGGAAGTCCCCATTGATAATTTTCTTGCCACAGTAGTCGACACCACCCCTTTTCTTGGAGGACATGTCAATCCAACAATCTTTTCACCATTTCCGACACCAAAACCGCCACCACCAGGCCCCACATCAACATTCTCCTTAGCATTGTCCTGCGCCGCAGGCGGTGGAGGACACGGCAAGATATAATTCTTGGTCACATTCAAAACCGGAACAGGCATCGTATTTTCCTTCATCACATGACTCTCCACAGGTATTGATTTCTTACAAGACCCGCCACCGCCACCGCCGCTCAGAAGATCCACACTCGGATGCGTCGAAAACCGATTCACATCAGGCTTCGGAGACGCGTTTCTCATACCAATAGAATTCTGCTTCTGTTGTTCATACAATTGTGTTAAAGCTTTCATCTTTTCTTTCAACCCATGATGAGGATTCCTTAACTGTTGTTGATCCCCCAAAGCTTTCATATTTTCTTGATCACTCTGATCTTGAATCACATTCACTCGAGACCTAGTCGAAACCGGCATTTTCCCAAAAATAAACCAATTTTACTCAAATCCAAGACATACCCACTTCATAAAACCAAAAAAAGAAGTTAAATCAACACAAAAAAAAAAAAAATTTTACCAAACCCTAATGGGTCAATTTGGGTAAAATTTAAAAAGTATACAAGAAAGGAATCAGATCTAAAAAATAGGAAATGGGTATTCTAAAATGTGTAAATTCTTGATTAATGGCCTTAATTAGCTGAATTTAATAGTTTTGACTTGTGAATTTGTGAGTATGAAATTTAGGGTTAAAGGAAAGAATGTGTGGGAAAAGGGGTTTTGAGTTTAAAATGGGTGTAACGGTCAAATCTTTTTGGGAGTACTTAAAGAGGAATGCTATAGCCACAAAGAAAATTTCCACAAAACATCCACAAAGTGATGTGTCAAAGAATGATTGGTTTAATCATAAAGAGGAGAGAGAAACTATCACAACATACACCAATGACCTTTTGACACATCACTTTGTGGATGTTTTGTGGAAATTTTCTTTGTGGCTATAGCATTCCTCGTACTTAAATGGGTTTGGGCCAGTTTTTAACTTTTGCTTTTATTCATATTTAATTCAGATGAAGAATCCTTTATATTTTCTATTTTTATTTATTTTTTCTGTTTGTCTATTTCATCTTTAATACGAGTAAATGGACAGAATGATAATGATTTTTAATATGTTCTGTTTTTTATTGTCACGTGGCTCGCTTAGTCAATTCAAACTAGATTTTTTTTTACAAAAATACACCGTTGGTCCTAAACTTTTCACAAAGCATCGCCATGCACCCTAAGTTTTGAAAATCGTCTCCGTGCGTCCCTCTTCAAGGTTTTTGAGGCCGATTGCGTCTTTTGACCCGTTTTCCGTCGGTCAACGGCGTTTACATTTTGGTTTTAGCACAAGGGTAATATCGTCATTAACTCATTATGTAATTACGATATAGCAACTCTGTATTACTTCCACATGTAATTACGGTATAGCAACTCTGAATTACTTCCACAAGTCATATCCCTCTTTAACGCCTGAATTCCGTGGCTTTTACAAGAATTCAGGCGAATAGCCACGAACAAAATTTGTAGGTAAAAGCCATATTTTTGTGGGTAACTCGATAATACCCACGGACTACCCATGACCATATGAAGATGGGTAAAACCTTCAAGGCTCATTGAACGCTCACGCCATTTACGCTCTGTGGGTAAATTTACCCACTTCATTTTAGGTAGGGTGGCAATTTCTGACCCGACACGAAACCCGACCTGAAACCGACACGGAAATTAACAGGTTCGGGTTGAGCTAAATAGATTTCGGGTCAGGTTTGGGTCGACATATCTAACCCGTTTATTAAACAGGTCAGGTTTGGGTTGGGAATAAAATAAACGGGTCGACCCGCCAACCCGTTTAATATTTTTTTTTCTTAAATTAAAAATTATTTATATCTAATTATGCAGGTTAAATGGGTTAAAACTTAAACGGGTAGACCCCTAACCCGTTTAACTCATGTAATGTGCTAATTTTTTTTTTATGTAAAATGGGTTAAATATGTCAACCCGAAACCCGTTTAACATATTCAACACGTGTAACCTATTTAACCCGTCAACCCAAGTATATATATGGGTTAAACGGGCCAGGTTCGGGTTACGTCTAAACAGGTTAGGGTTGACGTAGCTAACCCGATGAGTTAAATGGGTAAGGTTTGGGTTGGGGTTTTTTGACCCGCCAACCTGACAACCCGAACCCGCCAACCTGACAACCCGAACCCGCCAACCCGAACCCGACCCAAATTGCCACCCCTAATTTTAGGTGGGCGATTGAGGTGCGTTCGTGGGTGATTTTTTTATTTTTTATTATTTTTTTTATTTTTTTTATTTTTTTTAAACTCACCACGAGAATACCCATAGATATACCCATGGGTAATTTGTGTTTAACATTGCCCACAATGTTATTTCGTGTGTAAAAGTCGAGACATGATATGTGGGTAACTTTCCCACAATAATACGTGGGTAAACTTTCCCACGTATTTGTCGTGTGAGTCATGGGTAACAATGACCTGGTTTTTAGTAATATTTCATGAGTAAATTCGTGACAAAATTAACAACGGTTTTATGGGTAAATCGTGGCTACACATTCGCATTAAAAAACGAATACTTCATGGTAAATCCATGGGTACAGATTTCTCAAAATTTTATTTTTTAATTTTTAAATTGCAGCAAAATATGTTGCATTATAAAAAGCATACATCAAAAACAAAAGGTCTCGTATAACAAAAAACTTAAACATAACATAGATATCAAGCCTCCTAAATGAAAAGAATGGTCATCCTAGATGTCTTAAAGAAAATACAATAAACTGATAAGAACAAACCATCATCATAAATATGTCTATAAGAAAATAAGATAGAGATTTATAGAACTTATCAACTCAAATGGGTATTATGGCCATCTTCCTCAGTTCGAGGTGCTTGGGAATGACTAGTGTTTGGATCTTGATGAGCATCTCCTCCATCATTTTCACCATCAAGTGTCATAATATGGAAATTCCATATTAATATGATTGCACACCATCTTAAGAGTTTGGTTTATTGTGTTGATTTTTCTTGTTAAATTTCTCTCCCACCCTTCATCTATCTTCATCTATCTTGGATGTTGTAGTTGCTCTATTTCCAGCCTTCGAATAATAATCAACTCTCTTTGACCCAACACCATAGACGTTTCTTCTTTTTGCCTGCTGCCTCTAGATAAAGTGTTGCTTCATCAACCTGAGCTTTTGTAGATTCTGAATTAATCCCCTTTTCTTGCATTAGACGCAACATGTTCTCCTCTAAATGTGTACATTTAATCATGAGTAACTATAAAATTAACAACAATGATACAAAAAATTAACAGTATTGTATAATCTAGAAATCGGGAATTACATTGATTGTATTTTACCTCTCATTAATAAAAGTTTGCTTGTCATGATCTTTGGTATGGGTATGCAAATATAGCTCAAATCCGGAAGGTGGACGCTTGTATATAGATTCCTTCATCAATTAAAAAAAGGATTTAACAGAAATTTTCGGATACAACAAGCAATTCTTTGAACGAAAAATTGAACAAATAAAGATGTAGTAGTATATACAACAATCACACAATAAAGCAGGTGGCAGTTTATGCAGTTTACTGATATTCTTAAATTATGTACTGTAATTGTTAACTATTACTGGGTCACATTGTGTTTGTTTCAGATGACCAGCTCTTATTCTATTATCTTTAGAATTTCATACATAATTATGTAATTGTTAACTATTACTAATTACTAAAGGAGTATAAGCTATGTTTTCATTTGGCCCATTCAAGATCATTAAGTTAACTCATGTTGTTTAAAAAAAACCCCAAAACTCTATTACAATTACAAGGATCAAAACTTATCCAAGAGAATTAAATAGTCTAGTGATTCAAGTAAATAGAGATTTTTATGAGTGTAAACACTTAGATTAACCTCCAGAACGAGACATGCTTGAGACCAAAAATGCATGTGATAACCAACATCTCAATGGTATTTGACAAGAATGAATAATCAATCTACTTCAAAAGACTTGGTAGTAGAAAACTACAAATCATTCTGCAATATTTAACTTTACCACAACTAGCAGCCTAGTAGCCTACACTCAGGCCAATACTTTGTTTTGTATATTCATTTGCCTAAGAGTTTATCTAGGTGAAAAAACAAATTAATTTACCATACTTATACATCCTGCATTTGTTTTAACTATACATTTATATAACATCCTAAGAGTTTGGTATTACAGCTATATACATCCTTATTAGCTAAAGAAACTAGGATACCCAAAGAAACTTGATATCCATATGTTTTATCATTCAATGAGTTAAATAACCTTATCAGCAAAAGCATTTGAGCATGAGGATGTTCCCGTCCCACATGTATTACAGTATTACACTGGATGCGTAGCACACAAAGGTTACACTTGAAAGTTAATGCTTGGTGAACTTTTTGGAAAGCTCAAAAAATGATCTACAAAACAAGAAGAATTCCGTATAAGCAACAACCCCCCACCCAAGTAGTCTCGATATTCTTGACAACTTTTATTTCGAATTCGACTATAAGGTATTGTAACAGAAGGTGAAATATTAAACAGCAAAATGGGTCTAACACAATCTTTTAAAGAACTCCAAAAACATACCTGACAAAAAAGAACACCTGTTGGGTAATTTGATTTGTGATCTATGGTTTGCTTTTGATTTTTGATCTATGGTTTGATTTGTTATTTCAAGGTGGAGGATCGATGGACAATGGTTAGAGCGATTGAATTTTCAATTTTAGGCGAGAAAGAGGGAAAACTGTTAGCATCGTATTTTTATATTATGAAGTGTCGGTCATTATATTCTTGAATCGTGTAATAGGTTGCGTAAGAAAGTATTTCTAAGTTGTTTGTTCAAGTTTATTAGAAAGATAGAACTTCAAGGGCTAAACTTGTATAAGCATGAAAGCTAACTTGCCTAGCTCTATATTAAGAATTGTAAACCTCACTTTGAGGTTTGGTTGATCATTGTGGAATAAACATAGTTCTTCATTTTACACATAGTGATCCTCCCAATCTCTCTATCTCTACATCTCTCTTTCTCTCTCTAGATTTAGGTGAAGAAGGTCGTGATTTAGGTTGTTTCCGGGCTCCTACAAGTGGTATCAATCGCCAAGGGATAGATTTAGGTTGTTTTAGCTTATGTTTTGTATTGGTTTGGGTCGCTAGGTCTTTATTTGGGGCGTTTAGATTTTGTTTTCATTCGTTAGGTTATTTGGTACGTTTGGTTTGATTTAGATATGAAGGTTTTTGGAGTTTTGATTGGTTAATACTCGTTAGGCTTGATTACCACACGTTATAGTACAAAAAATTCGCTCAGTTTAAATTTTTTTGGGTTTTAGCGAGTATGGGAATTAGGGTTTAGCGAGTATGGGATTTATGTGAAATTCTTGCGAGTATCAAGTGTTGAATTGCGAGTATCAGTTCCGTTTTAGCGAGTATCTAGACTTGTATTGCGAGTATCGAGTATTTTGTTAGCGAGTATCACCTTTATTGGCGAGTATGCCTTCTTGAACCTTATCCATTGCGAGTAAGGTCTAATTCTTAGCGAGTATCAAGTCTATACGCTGCTCAATTTTTTCCTACCTTGCGAGTATCAAATCAATTTAGCGAGTATCAATATTTCATTTTGCGAGTATGGGAAACTATGTGAGTTGCGAGTATGGGTATTTTGTTTAGCGAGTATCAATCATTTGCGAGTATCAAACCCACTTTAGCAAGTATCAAATATCTTTTAGCGAGTATCAGTTGAGTAAAGCCAGCGAGTAAGAACACCTAATTAGCGAGTAAGCAAAAAAAAAAAAAAAAAAAAAATCATTTTTGGCGGGGAAATTTGAGTAAAATTTATTTTTTACAGGAGATTAAACGTTCAATTTTTACACGAGATTTAAATTTTGGTATAACGTGAAAATTTTGACCAAAAATTCACATTTTTAGGCCAAAATTCAAATTTTTTCGGTAAAATTTGGCGTCAAAATTTTTAAAACTCAAATTTTTCGTGCAACCTTAGAATTGCATTCCATAGTGTTTTTCAAATTTTGGGTAGGATATTTTCAAATTAGATTTTGGAGGGAAAATTCAAACTCACTAAGAACAACCGTAAACCGCCTTGAAAGTTTCATCAAACCTAATTACAATAACAACCTAAGTTCATCCTAAAGATCCAACAACAAATTTTCAGACACGTCACTTTGAATCAAATCATAATGGCAACTCAACAAGATATTCTGCTGCCGGTGCTGAGAACCGTCCCTCTCTATGCTGTGAAAAAGGTGGTTATCTTCCATGGACAAGCCGTATCCTTCGTACATCAAAACCAAACAAGATCTTGGTAAGCTCATGATCAATCCATTCAAAATGGTCCATTTCAGCAAGAAATCCTTGATTCCGGCAGTAATCCAATGGGAAACTCCCTACTCACATTCCTTTCGTTCCAAAAAGAGAGATTAACAGCTGCAGGACTGGAAGCAATTTGAAGCAGATGATTGGCAATGCATCTTATTTCAACTTGGTTACTCGTGAGATCTTTGCTGCATCGATAGTTGTAAACAGCTTGTGCTATGTGGGAGACGAGTTAGAAGACTTTGTATGGAACGGAAAATTGGCAACAAGTGTTGAGAACAACTTCTAACAGAATGGGAAAAACTTCAACGTCTTATGCAGGTGAACAGATTGATTCATCTACAACCAGGTTCGTACCTTTGATTAATGAGCTGATCAGAACAGTGGAACCTACGACAAATTGGTGACAACATCAAGTTCATCAACATCTACAGAAAATGGGTCGATATGTCACAATTCACCAAACAAAGAATCTTCATCAGGTGTGTTATGATCAACTCCTGATTTTGAAGCAAAACCAAGCTTAGCAATGAAGTTAGGAAGGAAAAGGTGGCTAAGAATCATGATCTCTTGCACTCATTGCTACAACACCACACCTTTACAAGTGACACACAAACCATCATTACTTCCATCACACTATGTGCAACAACCATACGTTTTCACAACAAACACCCATGCTATTCCAATCACTCCTACAAACAACAACACGAAGTCATTCCACCAACAACTACCAGATACAATTCCAAGAACCCGAATTCACTGATAATGTGAGAATCTTGCTGCCAATAACTCAAGCAAATTTTTTTTTGTTGCTCTTCTGACAAGGCATTCCAAGGACGCTATTCAACTCCAACTAACAACAAACAACGAATTCATCCGAACACTCCGTAACAACAGATTGCTCAACGAGGGTTCAACATGCGGCAAATACGGGCCAAATGTTGGGTTATGGGGAATCAGCAAGGATATATGCTATGGGCTTAACATGGGAATCAGAAATCAAATGGGTCAGTATGCAGGAAATAGGATGGGTCAAAGGAACCCCAAATGGGTCAGTTGCTTGGGAATTCAGCGGGGTCAAAGTATGTTGGTAATCCAGGCTATGGGTAATCAGGTTGAAATGTTGCAACTCAGGTTGGAAGGACAATGGGAATATGAACGTGATCAGGGAAATTTGCGTTAAGTTTAATTGTCAGGGTGTACGGTCAATGGTAAGGAACTGTCCTTCAAGGGTGGATAAGAAAAATCCTGATACATTGCCAGAAAAGATTGATGCTGGCTCAGAAGCAGCAAGCAGGATTTCAGTTGAATGCTGAGAGATTGACTACATGACAACTCATGGAGATGATGGGAAGATTGTGAAGATATTGATGAACTGCATATTCATGGCGATCTCCAGGAAGGCTAAGTATGACACAGATTCTGAGACACCGCCGGTTTTTGATGCTAATGTGATGATCTGAGGTACCATTAAAACAATTCATTTCAACAATAATGATATGTTTAATATGTCCCCTCATGGAGGAACAGCTCTCTGAGACACCAAGTATATCGATTATGATACATACCAGGAATGCGAAATAATACAAATTTGATTCCGTCAAATCCGATATGAATCATAATGGAGGCTTGTTCACAGCATGCTGAGAATGATGAGAAACACGTTGCTTTTAATTTGAATCATTGTTTGAGATAATTGCAAATTGAGATTGAGATGTGAAAAGGTCAATCGCGAAGCTAAGGCCGCGAATGCTAAATTGGACCGCTGAGCTTGCGAGTACAAGAAAGAAAAAGCTTTTCAATTTCATACACAAAGATTGTCTGAATTAGAAACTGGTTATCAAAATTCTGTTTCAAGGGAAAAACTTGCAAATAAATATGATACACTTGATTTAAATTACAAAAGAAATTAGATCCTAAATGCGAATTTCCTGATTTACAAAACACACTTTCTAAACATAATAAACAGCTTATACATCTTCAAAAGAACGGGATGAGTTGAAAAAGGAATTGCAAGAAAGAAAGATAAGCTTTTAGAAGAAATCAAAGGTCAGAAAATAAGATTGCAAAACTTGAAGATTTGTTGGTTAAAACGGTCATTCTCTACAATCTCAAAATAAATGATTGCAATCTCTCTCAACCACAACNAAACACCTTGTAATCTCAAGAAAGCTCGGCAAGAACAGAATGTGATTTACAATGGAAATGTACTTTATGAGAAACATGATCCTCCTTATGTGCGTGATTATGATGACACAATAGCTCATGCGGAAGAGAGTCAAAATAAAAGGAAGCAAAAGATTCCAGATTTAAAACCTATTGATTACAACAAATGGAACGAAATTAATGGAATCACTTTTGTCCCTCAAAAACAAACACCAAATGTTTCCAAATCATCAATTTTCAAGAAAATGCTTTCAAAACCACAAGTTGTCTCTAAAAATCTTTCAAAAATGGAACAAATGTCGTCAGACAATCCTTTTAACACAAGTGAAATTAGAGGCATACTTGATGATGTGAAAAAGAGAATCAAAGTTCTTCAAAGCATTGTTGATTCCAAAACCACAATTGGTATTGAAAATTGGCATTCGAGTTTTCATAAAGAAATGAAAAAGGTGTTTCAAACAGAAATTACAATCCCACTGTATAACATTAGTACGAGAGTAATTCATCTTGAAAATGCTTTGTTAAAAGAAACAACCGACTTTGTCAAGGACCATAAATCCCTGGTAAAGGAAGTTAATGAAACTCGAGAAAACATGAAACTTTTGGATAGTTTAAATGACTCTCTCTTCGAAGCTGTTTTGTCTACTGATGTGATGTCTATTGTGTTGCAAACATATTATGTTGAGGATGATGAGAGACTTCGAGCTGAGACCTCCGTACTTGTTTCAAAATATGAAAATGCTCTTATTAAACTTGAAAAAGAAAACGTGTCATATTTTAAACAACTTGATCGAAAAAAGGAAGAATGCAAGTATGACAAATTGTCGTATGAGCGTGATTTCAAGAAGTTGCAAGAGCAAAATGATCTTTTGAGGTCTCAGCTTGAAAGTTTAAAAGGAAAGGGTGTGGAAACTAAGCTTGAAAAACCAAAGACTTCGGAGAAACCAAACGCTTTTAATCCGGTTGTAAAACCAAAAATGTCAATTTCTCGGTTTGCTCCAAAAGTCGATGTGAACAAAGATTTATCAAAAACAGTCACTCCATCACCTTTGTCCAAATGTAATGAAAAAGAAAAATGTGCTGAGAAAGGAAAAGCGGTTGTCGAAACACCAAAAGTTTTAGCCCCTGGTCTGTTTAGGATTAGTCCCACTACTGCGTGTGCCTCTACATCTAGGACAAGCGAAAAATGTGTAAAGGATAATTCTAAAGAGTCTAAGGATACTAAATGCGACAACAAAATAAATTCTAATGAGTGTGCCTTACCTTCTACAGGAGTAGCAAGCACATCTAGGAGCAGCAGACTAAAGCCTAGAAGCAATACAAGGAACAATAGAGTCTCGCCTGTCTCTAAGAGTAGTTGCAAGAATAAAATGGAAGAAGTAGAAGAACACCCTAGGAATTTATCGCTTTGTAATAAGAAACATAGTTCATCTGAATGTAATGTTGATCGTACTGTTTTGAATGCATGTAATGACTCTCTTTGCTTAACGTGCATGAAATGCTTAATTAATGATGTTCATGATGAATGTGTTTCTAAGTATGTGAATGAGATGCTTGAACAGAATGATGCTTTAGATAAATCTAGTGCGAGATCTAGATACTTTGGTAAACTAATTAAAAAGATTAGGTATCCCACAAGTAATAAAATGCCTAGAGATTATCTTAAGTACTGTGCATGGAAACCAACGGGTAGAGAATTCACTCTTAAGGATGGTAAATTGATAGTGGTTCAATCTGAACAAACAGAAACCTTCTATGAGTGTGACAATGCTTTTACCTCTAACCCCATGGAACCTAATTCGAAACGGTTTCCAAATACAAAATCTTCTGTTCTACGCAGGTTATCGAAATTTGTCTTTGGATCGTCGACTCGGGTTGCTCCAAGCACATGACCGGGAATTTGAAGCTGCTGATCAACTTTGTTTGGAAGTTCATGGGAACTGTACGTTTTGGAAATGATCACATTGCAGCTATTTCGGGTTATGGAGATCTTCAGTTTGGAAATTACTTAATCACTCGGGTTTACTATGTCGAAGGGTTGGGACACAACTTGTTTTCAGTCGGGCAGTTTTGTGATGCAGATTTAGAGGTTGCTTTTAGAAGAAACACGGTTTTTGTTCGAAATTTGGTTGGAAAAGATCTTTTAATCGGAAATCGCGACACTAACCTTTATGCTATCGACATCAATCAAATGGCCTCTACATCACCAATTTGTCTTATGACAAGAGCATCAGAAACAAAGTCTTGGTTGTGGCATCGACGTTTATCCCATCTCAATTTCGACACGATCAACAAATTGGCCAAAGACAACATCGTCAACGGACTCCCAAAGCTCAAATACACCAAAGAACACTTATGTCCATCTTGCGAACAAGGTAAGAGCAAAAGAGCAACATACAAACCAAAAACCGTACCTAGTTCGGAAGCAAGGTTACACTTGTTACACATGGACTTATGTGGCCCGATGAGAGTTGAAAGTATCAATGGGAAGAAGTATATTCTTGTTATCGTCGATGATTATTCAAGATATACATGGGTGAAGTTTTTGAGATCAAAAGATGAAGCACCTAGCACCATCATCACCTTTCTGAAGCGTATTCAAGTTCTACTTCAAGCTCCAGTAAGGATTGTAAGAACAGATAACGGCACAGAATTCACAAATCAGGAGTTAAGAACGTATTTTGAAGATGTTGGAATTACACATCAAACATCGGTTGTTAGAACTCCACAGCAGAACGGGGTAGTTGAAAGAAGAAATAGAACTCTTGTGGAAGCTGCTCGTACTATGCTGATTTATTCTAGTGCACCGCTATTCTTATGGGCTGATGCTGTCGCTACTGCATGTTTCACTCAAAACCGATCCTTAATCCATCCCAGATTCAACAAAACACCTTATGAGCTTGTGAACGGTCGAAAACCAGATATTTCTTATCTTCACGTGTTTGGCGCTTTGTGCTATCCGACGAACGACAGAGAAGATCTTGGTAAATTGAAAGCTAAGGGTGATATTGGAATCTTCATTGGTTACTCAGAAAATTCGAGGGCATTCAGGGTGTATGTTAGAAGAACTAAGAGGATAATGGAGACGATGAATGTGAAATTTGACGAGATTTCACAAATGGCTTCTGAGAGACTCACTCTAGAACCCGCGCTTAATCCAATGGCTTCTAATCATTCCGGATTAGGACCCGAACCTAACAGAAAGACTTCTGGACATATCAGTTCAGGACTCGTACCTAATGGAGCTCAGTCAACTATACCAGATAAACCAACAAATCAAGAACTGGAAAATTTCTTCGAGTTAATGTTTGATGAATACTATGGTGGAACTTCGACAAATGCATCTTCACATCATTCCGCTGCACCCGCTCAACATCAACAACCACCACCACCACAAACACAAGATGCATCAACAACCGTCGAAACTCAAGCACCAACTCCCTCAACATCATCATCAACATCTACTCCAGCATCTCCAGTGATTGAAATTGTTCTACCAAGAGTTGATGAGCAAAACCAAAATTCAACTTTTCAAGGAGAATCTTCACAACAAAATGCTACGTTAGACGAAGAAGAAGAAGTTTTTGAAAACCCGTTTGCTTCTGAATCTGAATCATCTTCTTCGAGGTTACATGAACCATCTAACACGCATATGTTGAATTCAAGGTACCCTTCTACACTCAAATGGACTAAAGACCATCCAATCGAACATGTCATTGGTGAACCATCCAGGCCAGTTCAGACGAGGAGACAGCTTGCCACCGATCTCGAATTATGTATCTACATCTGTGCTTTAAGTTTGAAAGAACCTAAGAACATTCGAGAGGCAATGGCAGAATACCCGTGGATTGAAGCGATGCAGGATGAAATTCTTTCATACAATTTACACGATAGTTGGGAACTTGTACCCAGACCACTTGAGAAACGTGTTCTTGATCTCAAATGGTTGTGGAAGAACAAATTGGATGAAGAAATGACTGTAATCCGCAACAAAGCTCGTCTTGTGGCTAAAGGATATCCGCAAGAAGAAGGGATAGATTTCGAAGAATCATTCGCGCCCGTTGCTAGACTTGAAGCAGTCAGGATTTTCTTAGCTTATGCCGCTCACAAAAACATCACCGTCTATCAGATGGACATTAAGACTGCGTTCTTGAATGGAACTTTGAAAGAGGAAGTGTATGTGACGCAGCCAGAGGGATTCGTCGACAAAGAACATCCAGACTACGTCTACAGGCTTAAGAAAGCCATTTATGGTTTGAAACAGGCTCCAAGGGCGTGGTATGACGAACTGTCTTCTTTCTTGCTGAAAAACAATTTCACCACAGGAACGGTTGATAAAACTTTGTTTACTAAAAAACACAAAGATGACATCTTAATTGTTCAAATTTATGTCGATGACATCATCTTTGGATCAACCAATCCTAATCTTTCAAAACAATTTGAAAATCTCATGAAAAGCAAATTTGAAATGTCCATGATGGGGGAACTAAAATTCTTTCTTGGTTTACAAGTACATCAGTCCCCTAGTGGTATTTTTATCAATCAAGCTAAATATACAATTGAGATTTTAAAGAAACATGGCATGGAAGATTGTGACTCTGTTGGTACTCCAATGGTCACTTCACCGAAAATTGGTGCTGATTTATTCGGGAAACCCATAGATCCGAAGAAATATCGGAGTATGATTGGTTCTCTCATGTACTTAACTGCTAGTCGACCAGATATTCAATTTGCTGTTTGTCTCTTAGCACGGTTTCAGGCAAAGCCTACCGAACTTCACCTCAAAGAGGTTAAACGGATCTTTCGGTATCTTCGAAGAACCATTAACATGGGACTTTGGTATCCGAAGGATTCGGGGTTTAATCTAACAGCATTTTCAGATGCCGACCATGCAGGTGATCAAGTTACAGCAAAAAGTACATCAGGCGGAGCACAATTTTTGGGTGAAAAACTGGTCAGCTGGTCGTCTAAGAAACAGGATTGCACTACACTGTCAACCGCGGAAGCCGAGTATGTGTCTCTATCTGCGTGTTGTGCCCAAGTTCTTTGGATGCGGACACAGCTCACAGATTATGGTTTTCATTTCGACCGCATACCTATGTATTGTGACTCGAAAAGTGCCATAGCCATCTCGTGCAACCCCGTGCATCATTCTAAGACGAAGCATATTAGAGTCCGCTACCACTTCATAAAAGAGCACGTAGAAGAGGGTACTGTTGAAATTTATTTCGTTAAGACGGATTACCAACTTGCCGATCTATTTACTAATGCCCTTCCAAAAGAAAGGTTTGACGAATTAGTTCGACGAATTGGCATGCGAAGCCTAACCCCTGAGGAGTTAGAACGTCTTCTCGAATCCTCTTGAAAAACGTTTTCAAAACCGCTTCGCTGTAAATATTTTTGAAAAAAGAAAATACAAAATTTGAAAAACCAACAAAAACAAAACAAAAAATAGAAAATTTTCAAAAACACAAAAACAATATAAAATTCAAAAATCCAAAAATATTCTTCTCACGGCATGTCTCTCGTATAATCGATATTATGTACGTTTCTAGAAATGCCCTTCAAAAATGACACGGATAGGTACATATGCTTGAGCGAGAGTTCATTTAAATGTTTTCTAAGACATGTCGTTTCTCTAAATTTTCTTAACAATGGCTTTCGTATACTTCAGTACGAAACCCGGGCTTTAAAAGAAAGGAAAGTGCTTAATTAAAAACAAAGGTTTCAAAAACTTTTTAAGCACTTAGCCTCAAAACAAAATGACTTGTGTACATTTCAGTACATAACTCGTATTTCAAAGAAAAAACTCCCTCTACATCCATTAAAATTGATTTTAAACTTTATGTTTAAACAATATGCTTTCTTTGAGGGGGAGTATAAAAATCAAAAAGAAAATGTTCCAATTTCATGCGAAAAAGTCTATCTTTCTCTCCAAATGCTTTTATTTAATCAGTGGATATCAAAAATATCACGGTATACTATTTTTGAGGGGGAGAAGACGTGATTAAATGTGATCAAAAATGTTCAAAAGTTGTGGCAGAATCTCGAGCTCGTAAGTAAAGACATAAAAGTCTTATACTAGACTCAGAATTGACTCTCGAACTGACGAAACAAAATGTTAGTATTCGAAAGGATTTATCCAAGCAGAAATGTACCGATTCGAGAAACTCTTAATTAGATGTTTATCATGACGGGTCTAACTTCCTTTTTAGGAATGTTAACAACATCAAGTTAGTTATTAGGGCTAGTTGTCACCTAAAAGCTGATAATGGATCCCTTTAACTAAGCAACGTAAACGTGTCCCTCGGGTATATGTCTATTAAGAGTGGATCAATTCAAAAAGTGCCAACTCTACCCAACATGTGCAAATTTATCTTAACATATCATGAGCACATGTGAAGGGGGAGTATTTCAAAAGTGCAAAACTCTCAATGTGTTAACAAAAATGTGTTTTATGATCATAAACACTTTGAGAGATTTTCAAGCAAATGGTTTATGGCAACAATAGGATAGTCATGGTGATATAAGGTGACTAAGGTTAGGAAAAACCGTCCTATGATCCGCCAGAACCGGAGGGATCTACCCAAGGACAATTCCAATAGATAGAATTAGAAGTCCTTAGGTATGATTAAAAGAAGGAGTAAAGAATGAAAGGGAAAGAAGGGGTTGAAGAATTAAAAAGAAATGAAATGAGAAAGGGTGAAAAGAAATGAGCCCTCCATATATTCAACCATAGGTCAGACACCGGGTTCAATTCATATGCTACTGATTGTTACTAAGGTGACATCGGTATTGAAGACAAGACGTCATGGACCCAGTGACGCACTGCACTTAAACCTTCTAGCCACTCGGGTATCTCTCAAAAGATACTTGTTTCATTCTCACGGAGAACCGTTGTAATCTATTGACCACTCATTCCGAGTGTGTTGATATTGAAAAGGAGGTACTCTGCTCCACTCCTCCGACGACTAAATGTGCACTTATTGAGTCTAGAGCCAAGATATTCATCAAAAGATCTCATAGGAACACACGATATTATTACACTGGTTGTTCTACATCAATGGACGCCAGATGTAAACTTTAGAGTCCTACGCAGGTCTTAGCAATCTGCCAGAACGTTTATGAGAGAATTTACTTATGTACTTCTCAATGATTGAACGGAAACTCCTGCCAGGGTCAACATCAAACAACCCTGACAGCAGGTCACTTCGGTAATCTTTTGTGGGTTACGCTTAGTGTTTTCGGTGGATTCCAAACGGTCTACAGTCGTGGGGTGATCTCCAGCGACTCAGCTAATCGTGGGTGTACTTCGGTATGTCTGTGTAAGCTCTTTCGAGGGTATCCGATTAGGAACGGCCATGGTAAGGGTTGGAGAAAGTCTTCACAATATGCTGTTGACAATCTCTAATTTCGAACCTGTAAGTACCTGTTGCTTTATTACTAACAAGTTTATGCAGGTACAACCACCACACTAGTTTCCACATGCTCATACATACATCTCAAAGTCAAAGGAAAGTTCTCACTAAGATCAAAGGAAAGCAACAGTCAAAGAAAGATTCTACGCCAAAAAGAAGAATCTACAAAGTTAAGTGTCAAAGATCAAAGTGAAAGAACCGCGACAACAAATATATCTATGGCAAAGACTAAAGATGTATGAGCATGTTGGAAAGGCGATCAACCTACAAAGACGAAGCTGTGACAAAAGGCAGATGAACAACCACAACAACAAAGAACAAAGAAAAGTCATGGTACAAAGATCACAAAGCATGAAGGAACAAAGAATGATGAACATTGAACAATGACTTAGCTAATGTTTTCTAAAGACGTCAAGAGCAATAATGCTGAAGTTTAAAGACAAAGATGAAGACGTCACGCAACCTTCAATGACCAACACTTAGGGGGAGATTGTTAGCATCGTATTTTTATATTATGAAGTGTCGGTCATTATATTCTTGAATCGTGTAATAGGTTGCGTAAGAAAGTATTTCTAAGTTGTTTGTTCAAGTTTATTAGAAAGATAGAACTTCAAGGGCTAAACTTGTATAAGCATGAAAGCTAACTTGCCTAGCTCTATATTAAGAATTGTAAACCTCACTTTGAGGTTTGGTTGATCATTGTGGAATAAACATAGTTCTTCATTTTACACATAGTGATCCTCCAAATCTCTCTATCTCTACATCTCTCTTTCTCTCTCTAGATTTAGGTGAAGAAGGTCGTGATTTAGGTTGTTTCCGGGCTCCTACAAAAACTGATTTTGGGGAAATTTTGGGAGGGGCGGGAAAAGAGAATTCTAGTTTCATTTTGGAGGGGTGGGAGACTGGAAAGCGGTTCAAAACTTTTATTAAGATTTGTAACAATTTAAAAAATGTTGCATTAAATCTATAAATGCAACACTTATTTTGAAAATATTGCTTAAAGTTCAATATTCTCAAAAATGCAATACATGTAAAGAGGGGATAATTTCATATTTACCCTATTTAAATATCAAAATTTCTTATTTATCCAAAACAAAAGTTTTTAGTACATAAGTACAATGCTTTTAAAACATGTGTTGAGGAAATATGGAATTATGATATCTAAGTTGGATATATATATAATTGCCCCTATAAACTATAAAATGGTTGTTCATTTTGTTGCATTTTGCTCATAATGTGTTGAGCATTAATTTTTAAGCTTGAGCTCGGCTTGTGGCTCTGTTGTAAAAATCGGTTCAGGCGGCCGATTAATCCCCGCATAATCACTGATCGCTCACTAAGCGCCTTGATTTATCATAATCGGCCTATTTAATCGCTTTGTGTAACACCCCCAAAAATGATTTGCAGCGGAAGATAATATTACTGGGGTGCTACTCAATTGATATCACAATACGAAGCATAAAGAACGGTTTATAAATCAATTGTTTCAAAAGAGATTTCATAAATCAAAATATTTTATTTACAACATCCAAAAATAGTTCGGAAGTAAGGCTAATAAGATATTTGATGTGGTCACAAATATTTATCAGAGTCATCTATGACCATGTCATGCCGTTTGCCAAGCGCCTCCAAGAGTAAGTTATCACCTTAGGAAACCTGAGAATACATGCTAAAAAGTGTCAACACAAAGGTTGGTGAGTTCATAGAGTTTATAGATAAAACAATTGATTTTCAATAGATTCCAAGTTGAGTGATGTTTTGTAATAAATACAAATATTGATAAAATGAGTAGTAGGCTACGGTGTTATACGGCCACGTTTGTTTGATTTTCCTACTCAAGTTGATAGTTGAGTAAGTCCATAGTGTTTGTATAAAATCATTTGATTTGGGTGATTCCCTTGTGTTTGTATAAAACATTTGAACATAAGTTTTCCAGTTAGATAATATAATTGTAACGAATACAATTATGGGTGAAAATAATTATTGCTCTAAGCTCATGACACGCAAACCTTAACATCGGGTGATATCATAAATGATATAAATAGCCTACATCATAAAATGATGCAGGTGAAAATGCCCTCGTCGTAGGAGCTTGCCAACTTCCTATTTATATTCGAATAAAGTGCATTTGGTTACCATTCCAGGCTAACTTCAAATGGGGCGTCAACTGCCAATAGATCTATTCACTAAATTCGCGTTCACTCGCAAGTGATTAATGGTTCATGATATGAGGGACTTTTGGCAATGGTGGTACTTAGGCAATAACAATCAGGATAGTATACAAAAAAAATACTTGTGTTCAGGTTTATAGTGTAACACCCCAACCCGAGAAGGGCTAAAGTGTAACATTATGGAGTCAAATCAGAACACATGCGAAATGGAGATACATTTCCAATACAAAGTATAAAAAGGTTACAAGGGAAAAAGAAGACTAAACAAAATACAAAAGGGCAACAACAAAACTAAGCCCAAAACAAGTCTACTTCTAAGCGTCTCTAAGTCCAGCAAATGTCTAACAGGGTGAAGTCTTCTAAGCCCAAAACAAAGCCTTCGTCCATAACCCAGCTTCCTACTAAACCTGCCGCATGAGAAAAGAAATGCGGCTGAGCTTAAAAAGCCCAGTGAACAGATATATATAAACGAAGCAAAAGATAAGGAACAAAGAATATCATAGGGTGCATTGGGGAAAACAAAAGGTATAATAAGGATGATAAGAATAAGACAAAAGTTAGGTTATATTAGCATTCTACCACGAGCCAAAACAAAACAAAACAAAGTCTTCAGCATAGTAACCATGGAGTGATCAACTCCCAAAATGATGTGAAAGGCGTGTTTTGCACACAGCACCAGTCACCAAACCAGATGTAGTAGCAAATTATAGTAACCATGGAGTAATCAACTCCCAAATAATGTGAAAGGCGTGTATTGCACACAACACCAGTCACCAAACCAAATGTAGTAGCAAATCAAATCAAAACAAATCAAATCTAGGATGCATCCATACGCCCCTACCCAAACCAATTGCATATCAAACAAAGGGACGGTGTGGAACATCACTCGACCACACTGGAGTCATGACATTGGTGCATCAATGCCACGATCATGTTACCTTCATGACTAGGAAACAAAATGCTCGGGTATAATACTAAAGAGTCAAAGGCAAATCAAATAACAAAGTCTAGGTCAAATCAAAATATCATAATCCAAGGTGCATAGCAAAGGTTCAGGTCAAAGGTTCAGAGTTCAAAATTAGAGTTCAAAATCAAAGGTTCAAAAGCAAAGGTCAATATCAAAGGATTAATCATCAAGGGTCAAATATCAAAGGATCATTATCAAAGGGTCAAATATCAAAGGATCATTATCAAAGGGTCAAATATCAAAGGATCATTGTCAAAGGGCCAAATATCAAAGGATCATTGTCAAAGGGCCAAATATCAAAGGATCATTATCAAAGGGTCAA
>LBNU01002448.1:77241-109265 GCA_014162995.1 Artemisia annua
ATTTGTTATGTCTAATGAGTACATTCCTGGAGCAATTACATTAGTGTTGACAGATTTTCCTTTTTCAAGCTTACGTATTTTCTCTTTCAACTCAATGATAATGTGCATTTTATCTTGAATTTCACTGTCGAGTTTTCGGTTAGAGTAAAAATATTCATCACGACTCTTTTGCCAAAAACACGTTTTTAATCCAAGATTCTTGTACAACTGACCTTAAAATGATGAAATCTTAAAGAAAGTTGCAAACTTTAACAACTTTTCAAAAATTTGAAAATTTTCGAAAAATTGTACAAAGTGTACGAATCGAAATTTTTTGAGAAAAATTGAAACTTTGTTGGTTGTTTTGAGTTTGTAACACAAGTTTGAGGACAAAGATGTGATAAAAACACAAAACAAACAAGAAAGTTGCAAACTTTATCAAAAAATAACGAGTTAAAAGCTTGTTTTGGTTCGAAGAAAACAAAAACAAAAACGTACACCTTCTTTTGGCGATTGATACCACTTGTTAGGTCACCATATTGTTAACACAAGTATAGATTTGATAGAAATGAGATGAGAAATAGAGTTTGGTTGATTAGATCAAATATGAATAGTAAAAGTGCAAGAGTTTCCTTATGTAAATGAAATAACCAACAAGAGAAAGGGATTACATGGTGTCCTATTTATAGGAGAGGAGCTAGGGCAACATCCCTTCTCCTTCCTTTCTCTTAAACGTATGGGCCTAAAGTCCATTGGACGAGTATTGGACTCATCCTTAAACATTACAAGATTAATAAACTTAGCAACCTATTTCAAATGTAGAAATAACCGAGACTTGACTTAAACGTTGAAAACTTAGGTTCTAACACTAAGTTACATCGTAACTCCAGTTATCTTAACTTTTGGCCTTTTCTCGTATCTTTTTCGTTTCAGCGCCTCAATTAACCTAAACTGTAAATATGAATGAATTAAGTATCATATTAATGTAAATAAGGCAATACACACGGGAATTTGTTATGTGAACCATGAGTCCATAATTATTTATCAATTATTAAAAAATAAAAAAATTTAAAAAATTATCGAGTTCGACTAAGTTTGATCGCCATATTTACCGATTTTGAGGATGACCTTCAAGTTAGACCGATAAGTGAAATGGCATGGTGGTGGACCGCTACCAACCATCATGACGTCGCCATATTGGCCGCCATGACCGAATTTTACAACACTGATCATGATAGTACTATTCATAGTGAGGTTTTGGTCTGATTTTGATGTCAATTTTTCAATGAACTAATCAGTTAACTTCTTAGTCACCGATGTCAAGTTTTTATCACTGTGACATTATTTATATTTTTTGATTAGTTCTTCATTTTGTTCAAAAAAGTTTATTCTGTTATGATAAACTTATATAAGCCCATAAGTCTTTTAATAAGTTGAAAAATTGAGGCTTATCAAATATAAGCCAAATCCAGATAAGCTCATAAGCGCACATATAAGCTTAAACAAACACTCCTTGTGTCACAGTTGATATACAAGTAGATAGATATGAAGTAGGTGTTCATTAAAAACAAGTGCATATCCTTTTAGAAACTAAATTGCTCGCCATTGGATAAAAATATAAACTAATTAATAAAGCGAACTCTATTCCTACTCTTATTACAAGAAGAGACTATTTTAATTCATTTTACAAAAATGAACCAAAAGTACACTAGCATCACTGACATCATATTTAATATTTTCACTTGAACCAAGATCACTTTGATAAAAATCACACTTCAATTTTATGATGCGGTTCCTTTACTTCTCTTTGTTACTTGAAGTATATTTTGTCAACCATACAAATTAAAATGATGTCTTTATTTTTTCAACCATATAAGTAACCTAACAATAAAATGCACGCACGGGCGCTTGAGTTACTACTTGCTTNGGGATTTGTTTTAAGTTACTTGCCATTCCTTTTCGTGTTATTTAGATGCAACATATAGTTTATAGATCCGTACCATAAATTGTGCTTTAAAAGAGACCTTTAGAATAACCATGGTTGTTGTCATGATACTTGATGCATATCAGGTGAAAAGGCCACTAGTTTTGGAGGTTACAAAGTACAAACTCATCATGTCATTTTTTTTTTGTTTTTAGGTGAGGGCGCACAAGAGGTGAGGTCACACTTGTTATAGGTACGTCTGGTTTCTTGTTTCTCTTGGTTTTACGTATTGTTTTGTCTTTAAGTGAGGGGCACAAGAGATGTGGGGCACACATGTTATAGGTGCCTAAACATTTTATATTGAAAAACAAGCGTGTTTGTCAAAATATATAAATGCGCGCCTAGTTTATAGAGCTTTGATTTGTCACATGTCTTACATCTAAATATAATTGAGAAAAATTTCATCTTGAGAATATAAATGTTCTTGGTTTTGGTTGTTATTTTTTAATAAAGGGTTTTTCTAACATGTGCCATTAGGCACATGATATAAGTGGGTCCGTGAGTCCTTTTACTAGAGATTTACAAAAAGTACACACAAAATATATATATATATATATATATATATATATATATATATATATATATATATATATATATATATATATATATATATATATATATATATATATATATATATATATATATATATGCGCCTAAGGAATGACATTTAAAAAGTTTTCTCTAAAAATATTCATACGCCAATTACTTCTTGTCAGCTCAAAAGTCGTTACAGGCACCACATGCACAATTGACAATACACAAGGGACCATATATGTTTTCAATTTTGTCTCTTTTATTTCATATGATAATAACCTATTAATCTCAATAGAATAGAACATAACCGATTTGATAAGCAAAACATTTTATAAGAGTGTTGGATGCAGTCACAAAAGAGAGTCGCCATTTTGACGTGGCACGGCTCCAAGCAGGCGCCACCACAGTAACCTTTCTTGTGTCATTGCGTGAGTGAGTGCATTGGGTGAACACCAAAAAGAAAGAGAATGTTGCATTTTTCTTTAAACTTTTATATAGGTTTTGTCTTGAACAACTACACTTAGAAAGCTTAAATTAAGTCGTTTTGAGTAAGAACCTTGATAGGGGGACCTAATACATGAACTTAATCATGGACCTAAACTGTACTAGTATTTTAAGCATTAGGTCCATGATTAGGCCTATGTATTAGGTCTATTAATCAAATTCCTTTGAGTAACGAATAAATTAACCTTTTATTGGCCTCCAATTAAAATGTTAGAAAAAGAAACTCCTGAAACATAACTTATAATTCTACACCTTTCACTTCAACATTTAAAATATTAAAACAAAATAGTACAATAAAAAATAGCACGTGGCAAAGCAAATGAAGAGAGGACGGCGAGTGGGAAAAATGACGTGTCAAAAAAGTGCAAATGTGAAAGTTATCAACAGCCACATATGGCCCTCATCTTAAAATCTTAATCGTTATCTTCACGCGCCTACGCGTCTTACAAAGCCTTTCGTTTTCCATCCACAACATATGGCTTAACGTGGCTGGTTTGCGTGTTTCCACGCGCTTCGTATTTAAGCGGCTAAGATATTTAAGCTTCTTTTTCTCCCCTTCACGTAAAAATGAAAACAACAATAATTAATAAAATATACTCCATTTGTTATCCATTCATGATCCTCTCGAAACAGCTAGAGGGGGTATCATTGAATACGTATTTAAATGTTTTGTTTTATAAAAAGTTTGTTTATATATAAAAAAAAAACAATAAAAAAAAGTTTACATGTCTTGTTTGTATGGTTTCTCTCAAAATAATAGTCGTCGCTCCTATTCGTATTTTATTACATCGATGATACCTATTTTTCAAATTAGTTTACATCACCTCAATTAACTTCTATCATGTGCACCGCACATAAAAGTACAAAGGTAATTATACGTTTTATATTTAATTTAGTTTTTTACACCAAGTAAATCAGAGCATAACTTCTTCTTAAAAAGCAACGATAAAACACACACAAGTACTTAAAATACCAATTTACAACTACAATTTTTTAATTCTTTAAAATTTAATACATTGGTTTACTTAAATTGTTCTGAATGAAACTATTTTCAGCTAGAAAAAAAGATCAATATATAACAATAAAAATATGAAGAGGAAGGGAAAAGATTACATCAAGTTTTCCCCACTAGCCCAAAATGTTAGGAGGCCACAATGTAAATAAACACTTAAATCTTTAAACCAAACATAATCCTAAATGTGTGATATATTTTAAGAGCCAAAGACCCCTTCATGCCCTTTATATCCTCCGCCTATACATCAATCTTCCGCACTTGCAATTGGCAACCACCTTTCACTAGTTCACCACCATCTCCACTCCATCACTTTCTTGTCTTCAAAAGCCAATCATCATCTTCTTCATAATTAACCTTAGATCAAAACCAACCAAACCTCGAGATCTGAAATAGTGACTCCATTTGGTCATCCAAATTTAACCTGCAATGTCCATGTTACTATATTCGACCATGGTCGTTGACTGCTGCTACTATTTTTTACTTCCATCCGTGAGCCACCTCCATCGACGATTGCTACAAATTTTTCCAATAGGCTTGCATAGAAATGCTCAAATTTAGGGCTTTTTTGTGAATTTTTTTCAGTTTACGTTTCTGTTAATACAAATAATGTCAAAAACATCATTTGCATTATTCGGTCTCTACTAGTTTGTTTTNTTAGCAACTCTACTAGTTTTGATAATCACAAAATACAAACACACGTTACGTAAAACTACGACTAATAAGTTTTTTATCGAGAAGACTCGTTTTTGTCATCAACATCACTTAAGGTATGTACAAACATCTACCAACTTGTGTATGTGATCAAAGGACTTATTTTTCATCTAGACTTTACATTTTCATGTTACAAAACATTTTTACAAATGTATTTTTGTATAATTTAAAGAAATGTTTTATTAAGAAAATGTTTCAAATTTCAAACTCATAACAGCCATATTTCCCGCTCAAAACCGACATGAATTTTTTACCGGATAAATCTTTACTACGTCAGACAAAAATGGGAGCGTATGTCGGGACGGTCCCTTAAATAGGGCGGCGGTCCCTTAGCGATAAAGGACTGTCTGGTATTTAAGGGACCGTCGCCTCTCTCCTGGCGTCTATAAATACAGAAGAAATCTTCACCTCTTATGCACTAAAACTTTCTGTATTCCAAAACATAGTCTTTGATCACATTATCGGGTTCTTAGTTGTTTACAAGTGATCACACTCATCATTCCTCTAAAGGGCAAAAGAAGAACATTCGTCGTAATCAAAAGACGAAGTGTTAAAGAAGAGTCGTACTCATTGTTGTGGATCCATTACCATTTTCATTCATTGTTTCTTGAATGTAATAGGACTTGAGTGCAAGTGTTATATTGTGTATTATGTTATATCGTGTCATCGTGTTGGTACGAGGTGTGAAGCCACGTTGTCTTTGTTAGATTGGTTCTAGCTAGGATTAGGACTCGACATTCCGCTTAGTGTCGTTTAAACTTCGTGTAAGCTTGTGGAAGGTTGTTCCGCCATAAGGGAGCGTGTTGATATAGTGTTTGTGAAACTCTCGAGTGTGAGACTCGAGGAGTGGAGTAGGGACGAAGGAGTGAGCTTCGTGGCCGAACCACTATAAATCCGCGTGTCACAGTTTGATCTTTTCTTGCTTTACCTTTACTTATTTACTTGTTATTGATTATATTTATTGTTGAGTTGAAGTCACATAAATATCAAATCGAACAATTTTCATAAACACAACTTGGAAAGTATATTTTCTAAAACGAAATTAATAACGGTGAAACTATTCAACCCCCCTTCTAGTTTCTACAATTGGTATCAGAGCCAGGTTACTCAAGACTTTTTAAAATATACTGTATTTTAAAACTTGAAGCGATTAATGGAATTTGAAAAATATCAAAAAGGGCAGTCTATGCAAAGACCACCACTCTTTGAGACTGATAGTTTTATTTATTGGAAAACTCGATTCGAAACGTATGTGAAATCAAAAGATCTTGATCTTTGACATGTTATTACCATGTGTGACTTTAAACCTTTTGAATATAACCCGGAAAAAAATGAAATTGTTCCTTATGATAAACAAAGTGAAAATCTTAAAAAGAAATTTGCTAAAAATGATGAAGCAAAAATGGTAATTTACAATTCTTTGCCCAAAAAGGAATTTCAAATAATTTTTATGAGTAATACGGCTAAAGATATTTGGAAAACTTTGTTGGTCATTCATCAAGGTAATAATCTTTTGGTCCAACAATATGAACAATTCGTCATTCATGAGGATGAATCCGCAGATAGAGCATTTGCTAGATTTAACACCATTATCACGAGTTTAAAAGCACTCGATAAAGGTATTTCTATCAAAAAGTTGTGTTAGGAAATTTCTCAGGGCATTACATCCAAAATGGAGAGAAAAGGTCACGGCGATTGAAGAATCAAAAGACTTGGCATCTCTATCATTGGATGAGCTCATTGGCAACTTAAAGTTCCATGAGTTAATCATCAAAAATGATTCCGAGATTGTCAAAAGCAATGTGGAAAGAAGATCTATTGCCTTGAAAGCTAAAAAGGAGTTAAGTGATGATGAAAATTCAAGCTCGGAAAGTGAAGACAAAGAATATGCTTTAGCAGTTAGAGATTTCAAAATTCTTAAAGTGAAGAGGAAGATTCGTAAGACATCCACGAGATGAAAAGAAAGCACCTCTAAAAGCTCGTGAAGATAGATATAGCAAGGGTGAGAAAAGATGTTTTGGATGCGGTGACACAAGACACTTAGTTGGAGATTGTCCTCACCAAACAAAGGACAAGAACCAAAGGGCATATGTATGTAGTGCTTGGAGTGATAGCGATGATGATGGTAAGAATGAAACTTGTCTCATGGCCGGATCTTCAAAAGAGATATGTTTGGGAATTGACTTGGAGCCCGATGAATGGGTTAAAGATAGTGGGTGTACAAATCACATGACGGTAACCGCAAGCTATTCTCATCATATAATGCAAGTAGTGGAGGTAACGTTACATTCGGTAGAAAACTCAAGGGTAACATCATCGGCAAAGGTACAATCACTCATAACTCTCTTACTATAACCAATGTGGAACATGTAGATAATCTAGGTTTTAATTCACTTAGTATTAGTCAAATATGTGATAAGGACTGCAAGGTAATTTTTTCCAAAGACAATAGTGAAATCACATGGGACGGAAAAGTAATTGCCAAAAGGATTAGAAAAGGTAATTTATATGTCATGAAAATTAGTAACAAACCTAGTGACAATATATGCTTAGCTACGGTTAATGATAATTCTACTCTATGGCACAAAAGACCAGGACACGCAAATATGCGTTTATTACAATCATTGGATTCTAAGAATTTAGTTAGAAATCTTCCTAAACTTAAGTTCGACCAACACTTTTGTGATGCTTGCAAAGTTGGAAAACAAGCTCACTCGAGTCATAAGGCTAAGAATATGATCTCAACATCTAGATGTCTAGAGCTTCTTCACATGGATCTCTTCGGCCCTTCCGCCATACGGAGTTATGGAGGAAATCTCTACACACTAGTTATCGTAGATGATTACTCTAGGTACACTTGGACTAGATTTCTTAAAAACAAGACCGAAACCTTTGAACAATTTAAAATCTTTAGCAAGAAAATTCAAAATCAATTACGATGCCAAATAGTTTCCATTAGGACGGATCATGGTAGAGAATATGACAATGAAGTTCAATTCGGAGCTTATTATGATGCTAATGGTATTACTCATAATTTTTCGGCTCCACGAACTCCACAATCAAATGGGGTAGTTGAAAGGAAAAATAGAACCCTACAAGAAATGAGTAGAACAATGCTCAACGAGCAATCTATTCCTCAAAAGTTTTGGTGTAACGCCGTAGATACATCAACCTACATCCTTAATAGAATTCTTATTAGACCTATTATAGGAAAAACACCATATGAAATCTTGAAAGGAATGAAACCTTCTCTAGATTACTTTAAAGTATTTGGTAGTAAATGCTATATTTTAAACACAAAGGATTACCTCACCAAGTTCGACCCAAAGTCTTACGAAGGTGTATTTCTAGGTTAATACAAATAATGACAAAAACGTCATTTGCATTATTCGGTCTCTACTAGTTTTGATAATCACAAAATACAAACACACGTTACGTAAAACTACGACTAATAAGTTTTTGATTGAGAAGACTCGTTTTTGTCTTCAACAACACTTAAGGTATGTACAAACATCTACCAACTTGTGTATGTGATCAAATGACTTATTTTTCATCTTGACTTTAAATTTTCATGTCACAAAATATTTTTACAAATGTATTTTTGTATAATTAAAAGAAATGTTTTATTAAGAAAATGTTTTCAAATTTCAAACTCATAACAGCCATAATTCCCGCTCAAAACCGACAGGAATTTTTTACTAGATAAATTTTTATCACGTCAGGACAAAAATAGGAGTGTATGTCGGGACGGTCCCTTAAATAGGGCGGCGGTCCCTTAGCGATAAAGGACCGTCTGGTATTTAAGGGACCGTCGCCTCTCTCCTGGCGTCTATAAATATAGAACTGTTCTCTTTCAGAAATCTTCACCTCTTATGCACTAAAAATTTATGTATTCCAAAATCCTTTCCAAAACATAGTCTTGGATCACATTATCGGGTTCTTAGTTGTTTACAAGTGATCACACTCATCATTCCTCTAAAGTGCAAGAGAAGAACATTCGTCGTAATCAAGAGACGAAGTGTTAAAGAAGAGTCTTACTCATTGTTGTGGATCCATCACCATTTTCATTCATTGTTTCTTGTATGTAATAGGACTTGAGTGCAAGTCTTATATTGTGTATTGTGTTATATCGTGCCATCGTGTTGGTACGAGGTGTGAAGCCACGTGGGCTTTGTTAGATTGGTTCTAGCTAGAATTAGGACTCGACATTCCGCTTAGTGTCGTTAAACTTGGTGTAAGCTTGTGGAAGGTTTGTTCTGCCATAAGGGAGCGTGTTGATATAGTGTTTGTGAAACTCCGGAGAGTGAGACTCGAGGAGTGGAGTAGGGACGAAGGAGTGACCTTCGTGGCCGAACCACTATAAGTTCGCGTGTCACGGTTTGATCTTTCCTCGCTTTACCTTTACTTATTTACTTGTTATTGATTATATTTATTGTTGAGTTGAATTCACATAAATATCGAATCGAACAATTTTCATAAACACAACTTTGGAAAGTATATTTTCTAAAACGAAATTAATAACGGTGAAACTATTCAACCCCACCTTCTAGTTTCTACAGTTTCATTTGTTTTAGATCTAAGGTTTGGAAAACCCGATGATAATAATAAAAAAAAGACATGATGGATAAGAGATCTGCAAATATTGTTTTTTGTTGATGATGACGATGGTCGGGTGGATGATTATGGGTGGATAAAATGTGTGGAAGGAGTTTTGTGATTTAGAGGGTGGTTAGAGAGAGTGGTAAAATTAATGAGTTATAAAGAGATAAGAAATGAACATGTTGATTAATAGGTAAGTTAAAAAAAATTACATGTGTGAAATATTCATATTGCCCTTATGCGCATTGCGCATGATTGGAGTTAACATAGAAATTTAATGGACGTCTAGAATAGGGATCATGTATACAACTAGTTTGAAATATATGTATCATCCATGTAATGAAAGACGAATGGGGATGACAATTATTTTGAGTAAACCACTGGAACGAAACATGTAACCTTTTCTTATTGAAAACCAAACACCACAAACCAAAACATATCTAAGAATTTTGTCTTTTCTACATAAACTATCAGACTTAGCTTATATTTAATATGTTAAAATATGCGTAACTTATTGTGCATTCACTGCTCAAAAATGGTTTACAACAATCTCCTTCGAATGGTTATAGTTACACTGTTTTGAGATTGGGTTAGAAATAATGGGTAAATAAAAAAATAGAAAGGAAAGAAGAATTCTTATTTTCAAAAGTTAGAACTTTCTATGGAAATCTTTGGAACTTACTCTTGCTCGATCTTTTCAAACATTTTATCAAGAGGAGTATCATGCATGTTTTTGAAACTTCAACTTTGTTTTAAGTCGTTGCTTCAAAACATCATTTGAAGCCATCAAATCATTATACTCTTTTTTTGCACCAAAGAAGAAAAATTTTAAAGAAATTCATTTTTAGCCAAAAAAAACATTCGTTTGTCTTCTTGAAATATAATTATTTGATGTTTCATCTCTTGATCTGAGATATGTAGTTTCTCAATAGTTTCAAAACTTGAGTTTTCATTTGATTAGTCTTTTATAGCAACTCAGATTCTTTAATACCATACACTTTTACAAGATCATTCAACTTGCTTTCTCTTGATTTTAGATTTTTATTTTTTAGTTTTCAAACTTTTTATTTCAAATTTTAAGTTCTCAATTTCTTTTAAAGCACAATATTTGTCATCTAAAAGCGTAAAATAAATTGAGCATTTTTTCTAATTGTGTTTGCAAAGTCAAAATAAAATCATTTTCTAAGTCATCTTGTACCACATAAAATATTTCGAAACCTACTTCAGATTGTACCTCAAAAAATATCTCGGATTAACAAGATAGAAGATCATCATCATATGAATCCATCTTGCAATTCTCCGCACTGAATGCTTTTTCAGCTACTTCCTTTTAATCCAATAATCGCATTGTCTCGCAATGAGCAGAATCCTTCTCATCTCCTTTTCTCGAGGTTGCTTCTTCAAGTTCACTCTCCTTAGTAAGCTCTTCAACCTTTGACTTTCATATGCTTATTTTCACTTTGAAGTTTCTCAAATTGTGCTTGAAGAGTTTGAAACTTCTTTAGTTCAAGACCCTTTTCTGAACCAAGGTTCCTTTCAACTCTACACGCAGGGGTGGAACTATTCATTGGTCAGGGGTAGCGGTCGCTACCCCTGAACTTTTACCCGGCAGTGGAAATTTTTTTTAGTTTTATGTTTTTCGTACTATCATTCGTATTTCGCGACCCCTGAAACAAATTTTCACTACCCCTAAACAAATTTTCGTACTATCTTTCGTATTTCGCTAGCCCACTAAATGTTTAAAAAAAACAAAAAAAAAAACAAAAACTTAAAAAAAAAACATACAAAAACATACAAATGAAAAAATGGTTACAGAAAAAATTAGACTCAAATTGATAGTAGGCTACTAGCTTGGGCCTTATTATTAAAACTCATGTAGTGGACTAGTGGTCTTGGACCAACTTAAAAAAAAAAGAAAAAAAAATTGACTAATTCTTATCTATTTAAAACGTCAAGTTAAAGACCAGAAGAAGAAAAGAAAAAAAACCTGCGCCCCTTTTGCCTTTAAAAAAAATAGTAATTGACTAATTGTTAATTTGTTATCTGCTTGACTGCTTCTGCCATTCGATTATTCCCCTTCCTGGCTTCTTGCTCTTGCCTTAGGTAATTTCATTTTTCAAGTTTATTTCAATAATTTCAATAATTTATGAATAATTGAATACTGTATTAGGGTTTTGCCATTTTGGTTCAATTTTATATGTTATTGTGAATTTGTGATTTCTGATTAGATTGAAAAGATTGAGTTTCGAGATAGTTAGGTTCAGATTGTTACTTTGTTAGACTGCTTAGGTAGTTAGGTTTATTATACCCTTGAAAAAATAGTCAATCTTTTACTAGTTTTTTATCATATGTTTTTGTTCAATTTCATATGTTAATTCTAAGTGCAATTTGTAATCTTTTTGTATTAGGGACTTCAGACTTGATTTTTGATAGTTGAAACATGAAAAAACAAGTGCATATTGGCAATTTTTTTAAAAGAAAATTTCAAGAGGACGATGTTGGTTCTAATAATGTTGATGATATTGTTTCAACTCCTTCGGGTTCAATTCCTTCGGGTTCCATTCCTTCGGGTTCCATTCCAAATGGATTTGATTTGAATGATCTACCTTCGGACCCTTTTGATAGACCACCCATTGCTATTTATCATCCTAATCAAGTGGATGATATAAGAAGACACTATCTTGTTAAAAAAGCTTTTCAACCACGAAATCATAAACTTCGAACCAAAATGTATGGTAAAGATAAGAGACGTTTTGTTGTACAATGGTTTGATACATACAATGATTTTATCACTCAGTAAAGGAAGATGATAGATTTCTGAATTTGGATGGGATTTGTCACCTAGCTCAAGTAATGGTGGAAACCGGAAAAAATCTCTCATTTCTTTTATTTTATCGGATTTTGAAGCTTGCATTGGTTTTACCGGTTTCAACCGCAACTGTTGAAAGATGCTTTTCTAAAATGAAGCTTATTAAAACGGATTTGCGGAATCGAATGGGGGACGGATATTTGAACAATGCTATGGTATGTGATGTCGAAGGAGAGACATTTGACGAAGTAACGAATGAAGATGTAATGGTTCGTTTTCTAGCTATGAAAGACCGAAGAGGAGAGTTCTGAGATCGATTAGGTATTTGTTTAACTTATTCTATTATTGCGTTTTTTAATTATTTAAATGTACGGTTAAAAAAAATTATGGTTAACTTTTTTTTTTCGCTACCCCTGAAATTAGTTCCTGGTTCCGCCACTGTCTACACGGTTAGAACCGCGACCATTGCGATAATCACTCATTACCTCATCGAAATGCTTTTGTTTACACCAATTTGTAGCATCGTCTTTCATCTTTAACCTTTATCCTTAATGAATCTTTAAAGATCATTGATTGAACTCGGTAATCACACGAATTATAAACGTTGTCTCGAATAAATCTTTATCTCAAATTAATTGTAGCTGGAACAATGTAAACTCGGATTCGTTTTCTAGATTTCACAAAGCCTTAAAACAGTTAAAACAGAAAAATTGCAACAACAAAAAATCCGCTCACCAAAATTCCTCAAACCTGCGCCTACTAAAACTCAAACTCACAATTATAAAACTTTCAAACTTTATTATGCTTCAATATCTACGCCAAATACACAAAAATGATCTTATACACATTTTTTTTACCACAATAAAATATGCTAGAAAAATATGCACTAAAGAAACCACAAAACATGCGCCAAAAATTTCTAACTAAAAGAAAAATGTGCCAAGGATACAAAGAATCATGCACAAGTTAGTCATAGAGGTAATTCTTCAATGTCCTGTCGCTCAAAAGGTGTGTACTCTTTATTTTAAAAAAAATAAAAATAAAATTGTGACTTCTCAAAATGCCTCATGAGACTTGGGTGACTTTTAATATTAATTAAAATTGTGACAAATGTCCAATTTGTGCAATTTGAGCGACTTTTTTTGTAAGTGGTATGTAAGACATTTTTTGTATTTTTTAGACATGTTTTTCAGGAGGCCTATCATTATACTTTGGGCAATTTTTAATTTTATTTTATTTATTTATTTATTTTTGTTTGAAAAGTAGCCAAACCAAAAGAATAGTTTTTTAATGGGCAAATTACCTGAAAATGTATGCAACTTGCCACTTTTTCTCATTGTATGTAGCTTTTTTTTTTTTTTATTTGTTCTTTTTTTTTTTTTGTTTGTTGTTTTTTTTTTTTTTTTTTTCCCAATGTGTCACTAAACTTGCTAAATTCGTCCATTGTGTGTAGCGGTGACTTGATTCACCTGCTGGAGCAGGTTAACCTAACGGTCGTTAGGTTTATCATTGCACCGTTAGTCCTTTAGACTAACGATCGTTTATCATGACTACATACAATAACAAAAAGTAACAAGTTAGATGACTTTTATAATTTTTAAAATTTATGTACGTTTTTTACACGTTTTTGCACACATTTTTATACACACATTTTTATACACGTTTTTATGCATGTTTTTATACGGATTTTCATACACACATTTGTATACACATTTTTATTCACGTTTTTATACACACGTTTTTTATACACACGTTTTTATGCACGGTTCTACACACGTTTTTATACGTTTTCGCCAGTTTTTTTGCGTTTTCGCCAGTTTTTTTGCGTTTTCGTCCAGTTTTTCGCGTTTTCGTCCGGTTTTTCACGTTTTCGTCCGGCTTTTCACATTTTCATCCAATTTTTTTACGTTTTCGTCTATTTTTTACGTTTTCGTCAGTTTTTTCACGCTTTCGTCTGTTTTTTCACGTTTTTGTCCCTTTTTTTTGCGTTTTCGTCCCGTTTTCGTGTTTTCGTCCATTTTTTCGCGTTTTCGTCCGGCTTTTTACGTTTTCGTCCGATTTTTCAATTTTTCGTCCGTTTTTTCACGTTTTCGTCCATTTTTTACGTCTTCGCCAAATTTTTTATGTTTTCGTCTGTATTTTTATGTTTTCGTCCCTTATTTCACACTTTCTGACAAAAAAGTAAAAAACTGACAAAAACGTAAAAAATATAGACGAAAACGTGAAAAATCTGACGAAAACATGAAAAACCGACGAAACGTAAAAAAACGGACAAAAACGTGAAAAACAAACGAAAACGTGGAAAATCTGACGAAAACGTAAAAAAACGGACGAAAACGTAAAAAAACTGACAAAAGCGTAAAAAAATGACGAAAACGTGAAAAATCTAACGAAAACATAAAAAAGCGGACGAAAACATAAAAAAACCGACGAAAACGTAAAAAAACTGACAAAAGGAAAAAAAATCCGACGAAAACATAAAAAAACTAACAAAACGTAAAAAAACTGACAAAAACATAAAAACCCGGACGAAAACGTGAAAACCCGGATGAAAACGTAAAAAATCGGACGAAAACGCGAAAAAACGGACGAAAACGCGAAAAAACGGAAAAAAACACGAAAAACCGGACGAAAACGTAAAAAAACTGACGAAGATGTAAAAAAACCGACGAAAACGAAAAAAAACCGACGAAACGTAAAAAAAAGACAAAAACGTAAAAATGTGTGTATAAAAAACGTGTGTATAAAAACGTATATAAAAATGTCTGTATAAAGACATGTGTAAATGTGTGTTTATAAAAACGTGTGTAAAACCGTGCATAAAAATGTGTGTATAAAAAACGTGTGTATAAAAACGTGCATAAAAACGTGTATACAAATGTATGTATGAAAATCCGTATAAAACATGCATAAAAACGTGTATAAAAATGTGTGTATAAAAGCGTATATAAAAATGTGTGCAAAAACATGTAAAAAACGTACATAAATTTTAAAAATAATAAAAGTCATCTAACTTGTTACTTTTTGTCATTGTATGTAGCCATGATAAACGATCGTTACTCTAAAGGACTAACGGTGCAATGATAAACCTAACGACAGTTAGGTTAACCTGCTCCAGCAGGTGAATCAAGTCACCGCTACACACAATGGACGAATTTAGCAAGTTTAGTGACACATTGAGAAAAAAAAGAGAAAGCTACATACAATGGGAAAAAGTGGCAAGTTGCATACATTTTCAGGTAATTTGCCCTTTTTTAATCAAGTACTGGCTCATGTACTTTGGGAGACTTTTGGTACACCTTATTTTTTTTTCTTTTAATGCATAATATTTTGTGAAATCAGTATGGTATATTTGCCCTGTTTATTTTGTTAATATTATTTAAAAACACACTTTCTTTAAAAATACACTTTTTATAAAATGTGTATTCTTTTAAAATATGTTTTTAAAGAAAGTGTGTTTTTAAAAATATTAAAAAAGTAAAAAGGGCGCATATACTTTTACTGATTTCAAAAATATTCATGCAATAAAAGAAAAAAATAAAGTGTACCAAAAAGTCTCCCAAGATACATGAGCCGTAAGTCTCCTAAAGTACTTGATGAAAGAACAATTTTTTTGGTTTCGCTACTTTAAAAAAAATAAAAATTATAATAATAAAAAAGTAAAAATCGGCCAAAGTACAATGGTAGGTCTCCAAAAAACATGTTTGAAAAATACAAAAAGTTACACATCACTTTAAAAAAAATCGCCCAAAGTATACAAATAGGACACTTGTCATGATTTTAATCTATAGTAAAAGTCGCCCAAGTATTATAGGGCATTTTGAGAAGTCACTTTTTTGTCTATAAAAGGAATAGACTTTGAGCGACCAAGACATTCGTAGAATTACCTCTTATTCATATCATGAAAACATGCGCCACTTACTTTTTTAGTCATAGAACAAGAAAACTATGCGAAGATCAAGAACATGCGCGGATGTATATAGCGAGGATTTTGGAACCCATGGTTGCAGCAGAACGCTTAAATGTTTTTGTGTAGGATAAATTTAAATCGATTAAAATCTATTACATTCACACAAACGCAAAAGGATTTATACATACGTATGTTGTGACAGTTTTTAAAATCTGTACTCAAGTATTTACGCAATTAAGTATAAAAGATTTGAATTATCTTACTTTCATGATTAATTGCACAAATACCTAAAGTGTAAATATCGAATGCATAATATACTATGTTTTTAATGCATTTTTGTGTATATATGAAATTTCTAACTAAAAATAGGGGAGATATAAAATTGTCCTTAAATGTTACAGTAAACACCAAGAAAATAAAGATGTAAAAACAACAACAAAGAGAGTTGAACTTGGGGTGCGCCACTACGTATTTAATACAACTTAATTCTAAAAAGTTAATGAACAAAATTAGTATTACAATAGATGAATGAGAAACATCAATTTGTAAATTGTTATTAAATAATGATTTCTACTCGCACGTTGCGGGGAGTTTTTGTATCTGTTACTGTTGTACTCGTGATAACAAATTTTAACTCTAAATTGTTTTGAAAACAAATGGCAAGTTGGGTTCGATAGAGAAAATGAGTGAGGTGAGCTTTTTTAGATAGAGAATATGAATGAGATGTTCGAGAGTTATGTAATGGGAGGGTTCTTGATTTTGGTGAGTAATGTATATGGAGGGAGACTTCAAGGTAAGCACGTATCAAGTTATTGGAGTCCGGGTAGAAGATGGAGGGAAACGAAGGTGGAGATGTAGATGAGACATCAAGGTAAATACGTGTCAAGTTATTGGAGTCCATGTGGAAGAGGTGGAGATAAAGGAAGAACTAGTTGGCTCATTTGAATCGACGTGTGAGCAGTAGTGGCTTAAGCCACAACTCCACTCTCATTTCATTTTTTATTATATAAATAACAAAACCTGGCTCAATTCAAGCGACAGCTTTGCAGCAGTATCAACTTACTAGTAATCCAAAAATACATAAATACTCTTAACAAGTAATAAAATAACTTCCAGGTAGCCCTAGTAAATTGATAAATAGAGTATGTACATGCAAATTTTGCTAGCTAACATCAAATATACATGACAAGACATAACAAATGGATACTAATTCACTAATAAGCTATTCCCATCAGTGTATTTTTGCATGAAAACTAGATCATCGAGTCAAATATGATCAATCTTTAAGGCTTATGTTAAAGGTGTTCCATATTGAAAAGGTCTATTGCTTAGAACTGCATATGAGGAAAATGAGATTTGCAATTTTCATCATCGATCTACACAGAACGGAGGTATAATGAAAATGAGGCATAGAAAAATTAATATACATCTTCTTAAAGTAAACATGTTCATTATCCCTTTCTTTTGTCTCCAAATGACATGTGCTACCTTGGTTAGCTTCCAAAATAGCTTGCATGTATTCCCATAATCTACCATAGTGATCTATTAAACCTCATTCATGGTCAAATAATGCACATTGTTTTGCTCTTTCATATTGTCCCAAGCTAACATTTATCAAGAATTTTTCTTTGACAGAGTTTTGCATGGTTCTATGTGCCAAGCTTGGATTATCAATTATCTCTCTTTAAAAATGGTGAGCAATCCATCTAACCGTAACCAAGCTACTAATTGTATAGTTTCTGCAACACTTATGGTCTGGGTATAAGCTCTTATTTTGGAAGGATTTTTTAGTAGTCATCCATGATGCCCATAATCTAAATGGACAATCAACACATTTCCTTACCCTATAGTTTTCATACCTTTTTTTCTTTTTCCATCTTTCATTAATTGCTTAACTAGTTTTAATATTTTTTTTACTACCAGACTCTGCTTTAAAACTACCAGGCTTATCAGCTTTAGAGCTATACTCGGTGTATGAGTGGATGGAAGAGGTTGAGGTAGCATTTCAGGACCTTAAAGTGTTCCTAAATGAACTGCCCATCTTGACTGCTTCAGTACCAGGTTAACCCTAACCATGTACTTAGCAGCATACCAGGAAGCGATTGGGTCAGTACTCTTAACAGAAAGGAACAAGGTTTAAAAGCCAATCTACTTCTTTAGCAAAAGTTTGCAGGATGCACAAATCAATTATTCTTTGCTGGAGAAGCTAACATTTGCATTGTTACTATTATACAGACGATTTTATAGATTAGTTAGAATACTATATTTATCCCATAATTATTGCTCATTTATTATATGTTTATGACTGAATAGATACTTAATTGCTTAATTTTACTATTTTTAGTGTTTATGGAGCAATATTGGAAAAGACGCGGAAAAAGACATGATTTGGAACGTTTTTGATGATTTTGTATGCAATCTGCAAAGAGCATACGGCATATTTAACTCTGGCCATACGTCGTATTGATAACTAGAAGAATTCACTAAGTATTGGTGAATATGAAGGCATACGGCATATTTAACACTGGCAATACGCAGTATTTTGAAGCTTGCAGTCAAAGCCAAGTCAACTACTGAAGGTACACGGCGTATGAAACTCTGGCCATACGTCGTATTGAAGATCTTATTCCCAATCCAAGTATATCAAAGATTTGAAGGTATACTACGTATCACTCTTCTGCAATATGTCGTATTTAAAAGATACGCAGAATATGCTTGGAATGTGCTTTCTTCGTCAGCAATTAAGATACATGGAATACACCGTATTCATTACGTGATACACCGTATTCCAGCCCTGGCAGAAAACTATAAATACAAACCTTATACGGGAGTTTTTGATAGCATTTACTCACCACACTCAACCACAGCCGAATTTCTTCATTCCAAGGTACCAAGATCAGTTCCAAAAGCAAAGAAATCAAGAACATAAGGTCTCGTATCACCACATTAGGTTTAATCATTCGATTTGCATATCGATTTAACTATGATTTCTATTTGTCTTTCATTTGAATTTGCTTCTTGTGCTTCTACATACATTATGGGCTAACACCCTTTGGTGTTAGCCATCTTATGACTATTACATGAATGTTATTCCGTTTATTATGATTTGATGTTTAGGTTTGTTTACTCTATGTGTTTATTGTTCAATAAGTACTCATTTTTTTGTTTAAGTTTTTAAGTCTGGGAATCGCCATAACCAATGGGATATTTAGATTTATAAAGGGAGATAAGTTATTATACTGTATTCTCTTCAATAAAGTGACCGCATGAGAAGAGTAGATATTGCATTGACCAAGTGGGTATCATAGATAAATCACATATACTAGTTGACACAACTTAATGCATACTTGTAATTGAGTAGATGCACGGACCAAATGGTCTATAAGATTACACATGTAGAGGCCAGATGCATGGACCAAGTGGTCTTGTCTACATTAAATAGAAGTATGGAGGTATTGCCTGGACTAAAGGGATGTTTTCTATATATTCTGATGTTACCATTACTTTACATTAAAATCATTGCACTAGTAAACGGATAACTAAAATGTGTAATATGAGTAACATGACTGGCACTTCTTTCTCTTATTGATCACAACCAATGTTATAAATGGCGTGAGGCGTGGTGTGGCGGCATGGCCACGCCTCCAGCCTTACGCGCCATGGCGAAGCCATGACGTTTTTTGCGGCGTGACTAAGGCGGCAAAAAAATATTTATATATTTATCATTTATGTTATAATATCATATTTCATGTACATATCGAGTATTGATGGTCGGACAGTCGATGGCGGGACGATGGGGAGAGGTTGTTCCAAGTTGCAGGAGAGAGGAAAGAAACCTAGTTCATGTCTGATGTAGTGATATACTATCTCTAATAATTTCTTTATTTATTATCTAGATATATACTGGTCTAATGGGTCTTTATTTATTATTTGGATATAATGGATTAATGGGTCTCCAAGTTGCAGATTGAAAAATTGAACTATGCTTAGAAATTACTAGGCCCAAAATTTAATCCCACATCATCCCTTTCTAAAAATGGCGCCACGCCATACGATAAGGCGTGCCTTTGCGCGCCTTATCACGCCTTAATCCACGCCATGCCTTAAGCCGACGCTAAGGTCCTTTTCGTGGCGCGCCTTTTAGAACACTGATCACAACACACGTAGTGTAATTAGTTTAATTTAATTTTCTTATTTAGTAGTTTAATTAAAATCAAAATCAAAACCCTCTTTAAAATCTATAAAATTCACTAGGTTAATTCTAAACAACACTATTTCTGAGATCGAACTCGTACTTACCTCACTGGCTACATCTGATCGGGTACACTGCCCATGAAAAGTGTGTATTTAGGTTTAGTCCGGAAGAATATAAATTTAAAACTTTGAATATAAAAATACACACTACACGACACATATCAAAATTTTTGCGTCATTGCCGGGGAATAGTTTAGTTTAGGTTAATTTAGTGCATTTTGTATTTATTTTAGATTAGTTGTGGTTTTATTTGTTTTTATATGTTTTCTATTTGGTGTTTGTTTTAACTGTTTTCTGTCTCAGTTTGTTGATACGGCGTATTGCTCGATACACTAATACGAAGTATCGCTTGCTGAAACAGATTAGTTGTATAGTTTAATTTTCATTTTTCATTTGTTAAGTTTGAATTTTAATACAGTAGTTGTTTATTTAAATTTTTATTAACATTTTCTTTAAAAAAAAAAAAAAAAAAAAAAAAAAAAAAAAAAAAAAAACATTAAAATTTTAAAAATCTTTATTAATTGTCTATATGGCGTATTAATCTATTTTGATACAGTGTATCAGTTTTAATTTCAGTTTACGTGTTCATTCCAAGGTACCAAGATCAGTTTCAAAAAAATGGCTCAAACAATCGAGGAGTATATGGCGCAGATTCAGGACAACACTGGTCTAGGAATCACAAGGCCAGCTTTTGGACCAGATATTTCATTTGAACTGAAGGAACAATTTCTCAAGGAGCTTCGTGAGAACACCTTCAGCGGATCTAAATTGGAAGATGCTAATGAGCATGTGGAAAAAGTGCTCGAGATTGTCGATTTGTTTCACTTACCCGATGTGAGTCAAGACCATGTGATGTTGCGTGAAAACACCTTCAGCAGATCTATGGGTTAAGACTATACCTTCTGAAAGCATTACTACTTGAGCTGAGCTGAAAACAAAGTTTTTAATTAAGTATTGCCCACCCTCTAGAACTGCAAAGAAGATGGAAGAGATCAACAACTTCAAACAAGAACTAGGAGAAAACCTCTACAAGGCATGGGATAGGTTTAATGATTTGCTCCTCAACATGAATTGATTGTGGTATAGATTGTGATCATCTTCTACAGAGGGAATGTAGCTACCAGTCAGATATTGGACTCTCAAGGTCCAATTACTAAGATGAGTCCTGAAGATGCTGATAAGGAGAAATTTGTTACGCTTTTAAGGGGTCATTTAAGCCCTAAGTCATGATAATATGATCAATTATTACCTTAAATAGTTCCTTTTATCATTTTAGGTACTTTTGAGAAGAATTCTAGAAAACATGGCATTTTGGACGTTTTTGGGGCAAAAAGTGAAGAAAACGACAAAGTCAAGAATACAAGCTGGAAATTATACCTGACGGCGTCACCCATTTCAAAGGGAAGACATCACTCTTTAAGACAAGAGGTGGATATCACTATTACACTTGACGCGCCAGAAGAATTTAGAAGCATAACTCGTGACGGCGTCACATTATACCAAGAGTAGGCTGTCACGTGTATTTCCCAAAGCGTGATGGCCTAGAACCTTTACAAGGAGACGGCGTCAAGAAGATGGATTGGATGACAAGAAACCCTAGCCACGGCGAGATGACGGCGTCAACCATTAAAAGGGGACGCCGTCACCTTTGTAATTCTATATATACTTTTCGATTTTTCATTCATAAAGGGAGGACTTTTGGTAGGGAACTTTTGGTACGAACCCTAGTCGACTTTTACAACATTTTTAGGGTTTCAAACCCTCTTTTCTTCCATGTTCAATTAAAGATAAGTTATCCTTTAATCAGTCAATATGTTTATGTTTTGTTTGATTATATCGTATGCTTTTCTTTCTTTTAACATGCTAGCTTAGATTTACTTGTGTTTGCTGAGATCTAATGAAACCTAGTTATTGATTGTTGGTTGTTGGTTTGTCATTAATTGTTGTGGGTGATTGATTTTAGCGTTAGGCTTAAGAAAACTGGCTAATCTCCTATACGGTAACTTGCTTGAACGTCTTAAGAAACGTAATCGGATGTGTACTACAATTTTATTGGTTGTATAAAATGCATAAGTGGCTATTAATGAGGCCATGATAGGATACTAAACGTGTCGTCATAAGAAGAGAGAGAAGCTTATAGAGTTGGGGAAGATCGTACACAGCCCCACGAATGGTATTAAGGAATGCAACCCTTCACCCATGCAATTGTGACAAACCAATTAATCAATGAAAGATAACTAGGGAGTAAAGAAATCTAAGTAAACACGCTTTTCTCCATATTAGAAGTTCTCACATTTATTTTCTTGTTATTTATTTTTATCGCATTTGTAGTTATTTGGGTTAGTTGACTAGCAACTAATTCCGCCCACTATTCCAATACCCGAGATATTTTACTTGTTTTCCTTAAAACAAAAAAAATAAAAAGAATCATCTCTCACCTCTAGACCTAGTTAGATTAGTTTTAATCCTAACGAACACTATTCCCCGAAAGAACGATCAATCCTCCGGNGAGAGGACTTTTGGTAGGGAACTTTTGGTACGAACCCTAGTCGACTTTTACAACATTTTTAGGGTTTCAAACCCTCTTTTCTTCCATGTTCAATTAAAGATAAGTTATCCTTTAATCAGTCAATACGTTTATGTTTTGTTTGATTATATCGTATGCTTTTCTTTCTTTTAACATGCTAGCTTAGATTTACTTGTGTTTGCTGAGATCTAATGAAACCTAGTTATTGATTGTTGGTTGTTGGTTTGTCATTAATTGTTGTGGGTGATTGATTTTAGCGTTAGGCTTAAGAAAACTGGCTAATCTCCTATACGGTAACTTGCTTGAACGTCTTAAGAAACGTAATCGGATGTGTACTACGATTTTATTGGTTGTATAAAATGCATAAGTGGCTATTAATGAGGCCATGATAGGATACTAAACGTGTCGTCATAAGAAGAGATAGAAGCTTATAGAGTTGGGGAAGATCGTACACAGCCCCACGAATGGTATTAAGGAATGCAACCCTTCACCCATGCAATTGTGACAAACCAATTAATCAATGAAAGATAACTAGGGAGTAAAGAAATCTAAGTAAACACGCTTTTCTCCATATTAGAAGTTCTCACATTTATTTTCTTGTTATTTATTTTTATCGCATTTGTAGTTATTTGGGTTAGTTGACTAGCAACTAATTCCGCCCACTATTCCAATACCCGAGATATTTTACTTGTTTTCCTTAAAACATTAAAATACTAAAAGAATCATCCCTCACCTCTTGACCTAGTTAGATTAGTTTCAATCTTAACGAACACTATTCCCCGAGAGAACGATCAATCCCCCGGTACTTGCCACTCACTATAATACATCGGTCAGGTACACTGCCTGGTGGGGATTGCAAGCTTCTCAAAATCCCTTGGGAAGTAAAAACCTTTTACGTAGATCGCAATCCACGCATCAAGTTTTTTGTACCGCTGCCGGGGAATAGTTATTGCTTAGGTTGAAATTTCTTTTTATTAGGTCTACTCACTAGATTTCTTTCAAGTCAGATTTTTATTTTTATTTTTATAGGTTTTCTTTAGTATATCTTTTTTCTTCGTTTCTTTGTTCGTAACCATTTCTATCCGCCATCATGGAAGGTTGTAATATCCTTGATCCCATCAACCCGCTACAACAAAACCCACCACAACCAAACCAACCTCCTAGGGCACGCACTTTATGAGAATACTACCGACCTAGCCACCAAGGCTATCGAAATACCATTGAGCTCACTCATGGAGCCAATGTGTCTCCCTTGCGATCCGACACCATCCGGTTGGTGCAAAGCGAATGTGCATTCCATGGACTTCGTTCCGAAGATCCAAACCAACATCTCAAGGATTTCCTCTAAATCATAGATTCCATAGAACTTGATGTTGAAACTCGAGAGACGACCCGATTGCGTCTCCTCCAATTCTCTCTACGTGACCAAGCTAGTCAATGGCTTGAGTGTTTACCCGCGGGATCCATCACCTTTTGGGATGATCTCACCTCTCGTTTCCTTGCTTAATTTTTCCCACCGGGAAGAACCACCAAGTTAAGGAATTACATCTTGATGTTCCAACATTGTCAAGGCGAAACTCTTTACAAAGCATGGACTCGTTTCAAGGACTTACTTCAAAAAGTCCCTCATCATGGCATAGATCTTTGGCTCTGATGTGTGCTATTTTACACATACTTTTGACCTTAGTTTAAGTGTTATAAAGACCAAAAACTAACGTTAAAAGCCAAAGATATCGTGTTTTTGTGTTTGTGACTGTGCAGGAAAGGATATTGCATAAATGACATCAAAATCAACCTAAAAGCCTAAAACGAGCACGAGATGTGGAAAAGCATCAAAAAGCCGAGTCAACGTTGATATTTACTTAAGATAAGCCCAAGACAAATGTATTCCTTAAAGGCTCGAAGAAAAATTCATGAGACACTTGTCCTCCACATTTGAGCAAGATGTCGCTTTTAAATCTTTTGAAGACCTTTGGAAGAAACGTCAACTCGAATCCTCAAGATTACATTAGTGTTACGTTTATATGGTTTAAGACCACGAATCCCATGAGTCAAGTTTTTAGTAATCACTCTGAGTATTAAATCTCGTCGGAATATATTGATCATGTAAAGGTATTCTACAAAAAGAGGCATAACGTGCACACAATGAGAACCATAATGTGTAACCAGGCTTAGAGCCTATAATATTATTAACCCATCACTCAAACCGCTACCTCATTAATAGTAAAGGTTGGTTTTAGATCTAATATTTCTCAGAGGTATTGCGTCTTAGGTTTTCAAGAATTATAGTGAGTAGGAATCGAAGCACTTATTATTTTGCTAACAATGATACGTCTTGTGCTTACAGCTTGTTATACCTTTTACTTTTCTAATTAAAACAACAAAAGCTATTATTCTAATATTTTTATATTATTTTTCTTTTTATTTCAATTATTATTGTTTTGCAGATTGCTCAATAATATAAAGCTTAACAACATACTAGTTACAATAATATATTAGAAACATCATACTTAATAGACTCCTAAGATCATAATCTAGCTACCCTCTATAATAACCACTAAAACCGAAACTTCTAACAATGGATGACGTGATTGCTCTATTTAATATTGGACCCAAAGCTTTACACAGTTTCAGATCACTAATGGATCCATGAACGTTTAACCCTCCTCTCTATGCCACCTCTATCTAACTATCATAGACTCATTCCAAATATCTAGCAAACGACTCACTTACAGATTTACTACATCTATTCTAACAAACATATTCCTTTCAAACTTCTATCGTTCTAGATATCATAAGTATGTACTCAAATAACCGTGAGATTCGTATGAACATTGACTGTTTATCTTTCCAAAGGTCTTCAAAAGATTTAAAAGCGACATCTTGCTCAAATATGGAGGACAAGTGTCTCATGAATTTTTCTTCGAGCCTTTAAGGAATACATTTGTCTTGGGCTTATCTTAAGTAAATATCAACGTTGACTCGGCTTTTTGACACTTTTCCACATCTCGTGCTCGTTTTAGGCTTTTAGGTTGATTTTGATGTCATTTATGCAATATCCTTTCCTGCACAGTCACAAACACAAAAACACGATATCTTTGGCTTTTAACGTTAGTTTTTGGTCTTTATAACACCTAAACTAAGGTCAAAAGTATGTGTAAAATAGCACACATCAGGCTCCAAGTCCAAATCTTCTATGACCATATCAATCTTTCCACGAGGCAAACCATTGACCAAGCGGTTGGTGGTAAGCTATGTGATCGAAGTGCGGAAGAATTATGGGAACTCATGGAAGATCTTGCTCTCTATGACAACGAAAGTTGGAATGATCCACGTGATTCGAACAAAACGGTCAAGACAATATCTTTGTCTTCGAACAATTCAAGCACTCCTGACCGTAGGATCATGGAACTTGAAGACCAAGTCAAGTTTCTCATGAAATCCTACGAAGCTCCTTAACCTTCAAGCCAAGTGAACAAAATCACTTCTTCATGTGAGTATTGTAGGGGTCCCCACGACACTCGTGATTGCATGGAACTCCCCGAACAAGCTTTTGCAGACTACGCATCCTCGCGTACCACAAGTGGTACACTCTTAAACCTGAGCCAAACCCTTACGGTGATTCATACAACCCGTCTTGGAAAAATCACCCAAACTTTAGGTGGAAACAAAACCAAAACAAGCCTAAACAATTCTTCCAATCGACCTAATCGTTTTCAATCAAACGGTTCATCCTCAAACAGTACTTTTAACAACAATCCTTCCAATAACTATGGTAGTACCAATAATTTTGAAGGATTGATGTCCAAATTTATGGCATCTCAATAAGCTCGTTTGGCTAAGTTTGAGTCCGAATTCAATCAACAACAAACGGAGATGACCAAAAATTGACAACTTGTTGAAAGCTCTCAACAACCAAGTGTTGACACCACCAAATAAGGACACTAGGAACACAAGTAGCTAAACCCAAATCAAGGACCCCTCATCATCCAAACATGTCCACTTTGTTAACATTATCACTATTAAGCCAATCGATAAGAATAGGGAAGAAGATGATAAGAATAAGGTTGGAATTGATAATGAATCTAAGAATGAGGTTAAGGAAGTTGAGGATGATAAGGAAAAGGAAGTAGAAGAAGTAGATGATGTAGTGGACTACTTCGATAGGTTACCAACTAAGGAAGAACGTGTGTACACGGATTTTTTCGATGACCCCGAGACACCATACTTCCTACGTACACCAATCATTAAAGCGGGCGAGCCATCTAATATCAACATACCATGCAACATTGGGCATGTGCATGTGTGGAAAGCTTACATCGATCTTAAATCTCCCACAAACATTTAGATAATGAAAAAGCAACTTGGACCTAGGATATTTTCAAACAAATGTATGATAAGTAACTTTGTGGGAAGAGTCAAGGGATTTCACGTTTTTATAGGGAACTTCACGTATGTTACCTATTTTGTGATTGTAGAAGATATTAGTCCGGTAATAGATAGTTGCCTAACTCAAGTAGTGTTTGGAAAGCAATTTGTTGAAGCCTCTAAAATGAATCATGACCCATCTCTAGGGATAGTTATGTTCAAGGAGGAGACCGATGAGATAGCCTACCAAATGCCATATAGGATAGAGCAATACCGACTTTTATCGAACCTCGAGAAGGAGCATAAGCAAGCGGTCTACTATAGAAGTGATGAGGATAGACGTAGAGGAGTAGAATACGTAATGAAGAAAATATTTGGGTTCTATAAGGAATGCCTACAACTAGGTCCTGAATACAAAAGGGATGACCTAGAGACCGTGACCTACGACAAAGTCACATAATAGAGCGTGACTTTGAGTCTAGCTACAAGACTCGTTAATAAAGAAAAACGCTTCTTGGGAGGCAACCCAAGTTTTATTTGTTTGTTTGTTTATTTATTTGATTTTATTTGCTTCCGTATGCATGATTTATTTATATTATTTATGGTTCATGTTTCAAATTAAATTGTTTATTTTGTTTTTAACTTCGTCTTAACTACATATAAATGTATTTTGCAAAAGATAAGTGTAAGGGAAATCCAAATTTGTTTAAAAGAACGAATTGAACATGAACGATAACAATGAGGTATAAACATGCATATTAGTATTTGTTTGAGTCAAATGCTTGTATCGAGTCATAATGATTGTTTTGCAGGATTCCAGGAATTAGAACATGGTGTGGAAAACTAGAAGGGGGGTTAAATAGTTTACCCGTTTTTAGTTTAATTATCTTTTGAAACTTTCCGTTTAATCAAAGATATGAACACAAAGACAATACACAATATGCAAGTATAAAGAAAGAAACGATCAAACCATGACACGATTGTTTATCGTGGTTCGGCTACAAGGAACTCTATTTTCCTTGCCCTACGTCCACGCCCCGAGTATCCAACTCGAGAGTTTCTTTCACTAGTCAACAAGCTCCTTTATCCGGCGAAGAAAACCTTACACGTCGCTTACAAGTTTACCGACACTAAGCTAGATGTCGAGTTCTTTACCAAGGGTACAACCACTCCCGTTTGGTTCTTTTACAAGGGTACAACCACTCCCGTCACACTTTGTATTTTAAGGCCTAAAATACTAACCGATCACAACTTATAACACACAATCAAATGAAGTGTAAACTACACAAAGTCTACACGATACTAAGCTAACAAGTCTTGCAACGTTGAGTAGAATACTTGTAAATTTATATGTACTTGTGAACTTCTTTGCTACAAAAGAATCTTCATAACAATGAGAGGTTAAAGGGTTAGATGAAAGATATGAATGTATGTGCAAAATATGATGAGAAGTGATAAAGGAAAAATGCTAGCAAATGGTTTGGTATTTATAGTAAAACAACCATCAAGCCTGGCGGAACCCTCAGAAGGGTTCCGCCCGTGTACCACGAGGGTTCCGCCAGGTCTGACAGTATGTTTTGCCATAACTTGCCAAACCATCCAAAGTCACATCACATAAATATTTGGTCAAACACAAAACTTGTGTAAGAACCCTATGGAGAGTCAAACACACAAACCTTATGTAAGAGATCTTTGTTTAGTCAACCACACAATCTTTCCATAAATGTAAGATGAAAAAACTTACCATAAATGGGATGTGACATTTCTAATTTAAGAAATATGAAAATGTTGTGTTTTATATGAAATGTAAATGTAGCAAAAGTCTAGTTATGCAAGACTTTAAACTAAAATCATGTTTACTAAAAACTAAAGTTTACACTTTGTCATTAACAAAACTTAGCAAAGATCGTAAAATATAAATAACGTTTTTAAGCGATATTTATATTAACAATCTCCCCCTTTTTGTTGATGACAAAACATAAACTTTGTTTTTAAGTAGCTCACAAATTTTAGTGTTAAAGCTTAAAAAAATGTTATATCAAACTTGTTTTACTTAATTGATGAAAATCATTTTAAGTTAGTAAGTTTAGATATATTTCTCCCCCTTTTTGTCGAAACAAAAAGAAGAGTAGCGTAGCGGAACAATGCACTTGCTCCCCTTTGGTCAATACTCCCCCTAATAGGAGTGCCAAGATGGGAAACATGGATTTTGAACCTACAAAAAAATTGTTAGTTGGTGATAACGATACATAAACAAGCATGTACTCACCACATATTATGAGAATATAATCATCCACAATCACAACTCATATATGATTAACCATCAATGAAAATAAGGTAATAGTAGAACATATCATTTTAAGTAAAATTTTGACTTTCTAAAAGTCAAAAGACAAGAGATGAAATTACACTCCTACTTCTAAAATAAAAATAAAAGTTAAAAATAACCAAGAAATAAAATAAAAGTAAAATCCTACTTCTATGAGTAGAAGACTTTCAACACTTCCTAAAATGGGGCAAAAGGCCTCCAAAAGGGCTCTAGGATTGGTTTGGATGGGAAAGGGCATCCAAACGTTCTAGGATGTGTTTTGTGGCGAAGCGGGTCTCATCTTGAAATTGGTGAAGGAATGTTTTGATGTCCTCACCTAATTTGACCATTTGCTCACATTGTGAGCAAGTATGGTGATGAGTGGGTGGAAATGGGTCATTTGATGATGGTGGTGGAGGTAGGTTGGTTTCTTGGTTGGAGGAGGGGTTTGAAATGGATTCAAGCAATGTGGTTTGCAAGTCCATTGCTTGATGGAGGTGGTTTTCAACCATTCTTTGAATTTCGTCATAAGAAGGAAGAAAAAACTCAAAGAGTTGAGGTTGTGAATGTGGTGGGCTTGGGTGATCATGATTTTCAAAGTTTGGTTATCCATATAGAGGACCATGGATGTCTTTGAAAATAGGGTGAAACAACACTGGTTTAGGTTGGTTGAAGGCTTGTTGTGGTGGTGGATTTTGTTCAAAAGGCTCATTGTGATCAAACAATGGGCTTGGTTTTTCATTTGTCAAAGGTGGTGGATTTGTTGATCTAGGTGGAAGATCATTAAGATCTTGAACAAATGGATGTGGTGATGTTGGAGGAGACCCAAATAAATCCATTGGTTCAAGTTGAGGTAGGGTTGATGGTGATGGAGTTTTGGATGTTTGGATGGGTGCACTTGGTGGAGTTGGGTCAATGGGTGATTTTGTTGGTGGTGGAGTAGTGAGCTCATTTGCTCCTTTGGGTGATGGAGTTGGGGATGCAAGGTTTAACAAGTGTTCACTTTTTATGGGTGAAGAGAATTAATCCGAAGATGAGGAGCTTAGGGTGATGGTTTGGTTTGACCAAAGCGGTTTGACACTAATTCGGGCGGTTTTCCGAATGGGTCGAGGTTGTTGAGAGGTGATTGTTGACTTGGTCATTGTCAAGGTTGTGGTTTAAGAGAAGGGATTTTGATGGTGATGGTGTGATTTGAGGTGTTCTAAAATGGTTTAAATTTATAGGATGGAAGAAATGTTGGAGGGAGTGTTTGGATTTGATGTTTGGCCATAGAAATTTTGAGGTTTCTAATGATTTGGGTGAGTAATGAAGGTTGTCACATCATTTGGAAGTCAATCCAATGAAGGAGATGGAGTAAGAAGACAAAGATTTGCACTAAATGCTTAGTGGTCTTGTCAAATTGGTTGGGGAAATATGATTCACGGATTGGAAGGATCCTTTGGGAGGGTTCCTTCCTTTATGTGTCAGGGTTCCTTGAGGTGGTTATGGTTGAATTTGGTTTTTGGCGGGAAAGTAAGTCCTATTGGTTTTAGGCTCTTAGAAGACTCCTAATGATGCTATAAACTAACAAGGAATGAGTTTCTAACAAACAAAGTTGTTTTGGGGAAGTTTTGATTTTCAAAATTTTGAAAACGGATTAAAAATACCCAGGTAAACTGGCGGAACCCTCGGATTAAATGGGCGGAACCCATTTGAGGGTTCCGTCCTATCCGTTGGGCCATTTCTGGGTTACCCAGAAAAATACACTGGCGGAACCCTTGTGAGGGTGCCGCCAGTTCCGCCAGACCCAAAAATGGAGGCAGTCCACTATTTTGACCCGCAAGACGATTTTCAATTTTTCCGAAAACACCTAAAACTAAAAATATAATTCATATATGGTTAGGAAATGCAAAAATTGGACATGTAAACACGCATACGTTTGGACTTTGACCGGGGCTAGCGAATTTCACTATACTTAGTGAAATTTTCATAAACTTGAAAATTTGACAACATGCCATATGTTGTCATCCTACATCAACGTTAGTTCATACATGTTCCAAATTGTACCAAATAACCTACCAACACATAAATCCATAACAAACATTGTTCAAACGACCAAATTGTTCACATAACACCTATTGCCAAACACTCCTACACACCCGCACTCATTGACGGTCAATCTTCTTCTTGAGCTTGCCAAGGAACCTCCCGATGTTCTTGAACATCCCCTTCGTTTGCTTGAACTCCTCCGACTCATTAGGAATGGTTGGAAGTTGTGAAAGGTATTCTAGAGGTGGAATCCTAGAGTTGGGCAAAGTCTCATCTTCACTCATTGAGGATGATGATGATGAGGTAGGAGGATGAGGACATTTTCCTTGGGTTTTGTAGACTCTCTTATCACTAAGTGGAACAAACGTGTGTGGAATGAGAGAGTAGTCTAGGTGGAGACCTCTAGGAGTTGGAGGAATTGGGGAGATGTACCTAAAAAGGCGGGTCAAGAGCATTCCATACGGCATAGCCGTTGTGCCTTGCACGGGAATGTC
>LBNU01002449.1:14608-54623 GCA_014162995.1 Artemisia annua
ATGTTGTTGTAAAAGAACAGTTGTTTTCTAACAGATTCAAGTTTTGAACAAAGAAATATAGTGATCTGTTTTAAAAGATAGTGGGATTACAATACTAAAGATTTTAAGTATTGGCACCACCAAGGGGAACACAAGTCATTAATGGTTGGGTTCCTTAAAAGATAACAAAAAAAAAAAAAAATACTTTCTTATCTTGTGGCAGGGCAACCAGAAGTAGAGCTTAAAGATCTTTGAAATTGTTGATAGTGGTTCTCTGAAGCATGGACAGGAGAAAGCAGTTCTGCTCAGATTTAAGCCATTTTTTGGGGAAAAGTTGCATTTGGGGATGATGTACTGGAGGGAGAATTACGGCAAAGGAACTATCAAAGACTGGAAAGATTGATTTGAGAATGTTAGCTATGTGAAGGAGCTCAAGTTCAATTTACTATCAGTTTCTCAGATCTGTGACAAGGTACCCTGTCTGTTCACTGAAACAGAATGTTAATTCTCTCACCTGAATTCAGTTTATAGCGAAGAATTAGTGGTCTTAAGGGCACCAAGGACCAATGATGTATCAGCATTGATATGAAGAATATCTTAGCTAACTGAGAATGTTTACATGTTAGTAGCAAAGCTCAACTGAAGAAGCACATCTATGGCACAGAAGACTAGGTCATGTGAATTTCAAGAACATCAACAAGTTAGTCAGAGGCAATCTAGTTCGAGGTTTACCTTCCAAAACTTTCAAGACTGATCAATCATGCTTGGCCTGCAAGAAGGGTAAACAACATTGTAGCAACCCGTAAATTTTCATAAGGCAAAATGACTATTTTGCCCTTTGACTTTTGACTATTTGACTCTTACTGTAACGTAAAAGCAATTACTGTAACCGGTAGTTAACCGGTAAATTTTTCCAATTTAAATAATTCAATCTACATTGAATTATTACTCTCTGAACGTTTACGTTCACTTCTGTCTATTTAACGAGACGATATCTCGCAAAATGTGAAAATCGCACACAACGCGTACCGGCACAACAATAATTCAACAAGAAAATTGATTTGATCATGATTTTCTTAAAGTCATATAATATTACTTTTAATATTTATATTACTTTTATAAGTAATCACGAAAGTTTAATCGTGCAAACTTTTCCTGCGACCAACACAAGACTAGGATGAGTCTATAACTGTATATGTTGAAAATACTCAAATCTCACCAAGAGTCATATTTTATATGAACTATTGTCATTTTGTCACTTTTACGTGAGCATTTTACTTCTTACGTAATGCGCGTACTCAAACCTACATTATTAGGTTTTAACAATGTATACACACTCCGTTAAACTTATCACACCTCTAATATACTTAGTTGGAGTATATTGATAAGTTTGGATATTTTTGTATTACATTTTTATGTTGCCCGGTTTTAAGTTTCGTGACTTAAGGGCTTAACATTAGTAATTACCAGGACCAAACTATACCCCGTAAGATTAATACTTATCAAAAGTTAACACTCACCACCTCATTATATGAAGTGGCGTCCAAAGGAAGACACACCACGACTTTGCATGTCTTGGTGATGTCTTAAGAAGCCACATGTCCTAAGTCTTACACTAATGTCTCCTAATATTAAAATCTAACCCACTTATCCTTAATTGTACATGCAAACTTGAACAAAAACTCATAAAATTCTGCCTCTATCTCAATTTGCCGTACACCCCTAATTGACTATCACCATTTATACTTTGAATCAAGACTAAAGTTATACTAAGAAGATGAAGACCTAGGTGATCCTTACAAGGTGCAAGTGTTGAATTGTTGATTACAAGGTTGAATTAGAAGATATATAAGGAACCAAGGGCTGAATTAGAAGGCTTAGTACAAGGGGTCTCTAAGGCTATAGCAAGTTTGAAGACAAAGTTGGAGATTGAAAGGGGTTTAGGCTTGATTGTTCTTGTAACCACTCAACCTAATCCTTGTAAGAATTATATTTATTTTTCATTTCCTTCAATATGGTTGTAATAAGTTTGTAATCTTTTGATGTAATATATATCTTGTACAAGTCCCATATGTATTTTGACAAGATATGATGTTGTGCATAGAAGAAAACATGGATTAAAGCTTGTAGAAACTCTTTGGAGACAACTAGTGTGTAACTAGTGATTGGTAATGAGTTTTGACACAAGATAATGAACCTTAGACATGGACAAGTATAAGAAACAGATAGAAGATGCTAAAACTACAACTTATGCTTTTGAATCACTTAAATGAGGTTTTGGTTAAAAAGTTATAGCTAAGAAAAGATCACTAGAAGGATATTAGTGCTGGAACAACTAATCTCTGATCTGATCTAAAAATCACGGTTTTGACCCTTTTCTGGTCCGAATCGTCGAAAGTGTCAAACACGAAAGTTGTTCAGCAAGATGTTTTACATAAGACAACGCGGACAGTTTAGCCTGAAAGTGAAAGACAAAGGCTAGAAACTGCAAAAACTAACTGGACCTGTTTTAGACTTTTAGACCGAAAAGTAGCCATGACTCAAGAGTCTTTATGGCGTTTTGACCTCTTGAGGCCAAGACACACCCAAGGCTAAGCCAAGGCTATTGTCTCAAGGCTTTATAAGCTGAGACATAGCAACGGCTATGGTCTTGGTTGATGTCTCAAGGTTATGTATCTAGCCGCATGACTAGTTTGGGATTTGATGACCCGAAACTTATTATTGAGGCTTGATCATTTAATTGACTCATTTTCTTGACATCGACAACTTATAAAAATTGACCTTATCACATATATCACTACCACAAAGTTACAACTTACACTTGATCCGCAAAATTAAAATAACTAATATGATATCTAAAAACTGTTTTGAACTCTTTAGTCGACAATATTATAAGACGCCGTTATCATTTTTATCAAAACACACATTGAGTTGGTAACATTTACACTTGATTTTGATTCTACACTAGCCATACCAATAGTCTTTAACGAAACATGACAACATTTGTCTCGTTAAATACTTCTACTTATAAAGGATAAGTACTACAACATGAGGGGGGTTTCATTATCATAAGAGGCCTCTTCGGGGTGTCGTATTGACGAGTTATGGATTTACGATTTAAAGTGTCCTGACTCCTCATACGTTCACTACATGACCTCTAGATTTTGATAGCCGAACGGTAGTACGATGTTATTTATAAAAGGCTAATAGCCAAACCACACTTTAAGGATATTTCACTCCTTTGCACAACTTAAGACATATGTACAACATCTTAATCAAGTCAATGACTTTACATATACTTGTACACTTATATTGTACATTATTCTAAGACACGATCACTATACTCTCGTAGGTCATTGTTAAAGATCGTGGTCTCGCTATACACTATCTATTGTTATAAACTACTACTGATTACTACGGTGAGTTCATAGCCCCTACTTTTGTTTAACTGTTTTATAAACTCATTGGGGGAGATACATGCTACTGCTTTTACTATGGACAATTACTTGTAAACTGGTTGCTAGCCTTGATTGTATTATTGCATGCATGTCTAAGTTGTTTATGCCAAAAGTCCCCCACATCATGGACCATTAATCACTTGTTGGCGCAAGTGAGCGCAAATATTGTGGATAGGCCTATCGGGATTGACGAATCCCGTTTGTGTTAGCCGGATAGGTAACCAAACGCACTATATTTGGAACACTAGGTATATGGCAATTACCTACACGGGGCATTATTATTCTACATATATCACGTATTGATATGTTGTACAGTCAGTCTTGAGTGCCATGAGCTTAGAGCAATAATAACTATCAGGATGATGATTGCGCACATTGTAATCATACTATGAACTTTATTGTCCACTACTGTTTACAAACCTATGAATTCACTCAACCTTTGTGTTGACTTTTTAGCATGTTTATCTCAGGTTCGAAAGGAATTAGCTGGCATGTGAAGGCGCACGGAAAACAATTTGAAGACAATGCATATATTATCATTCGAAAAACTTTACAACTTTAATGTTGTACATTTTTGTAAACTTGTGGGACCTCTTGTAAACTCTGATATTTAATCGAATGGTAACTATTTCAAAACGTCTCATTTAGAGTCGTTTTCTGTAATTTGTACTTTGTGCTATGAAGTAATACCCTAGTGACACTATATTCCGCTGCGATAATTTTGGGGGTGTTAACAACATAAAGCTTCCTGTAAAAAGCTTGAGGAAAGAACTGTAAGAGAACCTTTGGAGCTGTTGCATATGGATCTTTTTGGACCTGTTTCTGTTTCAAGCCTCAACAAGAAGAAGTACTGCTTAGTTGTCACAGATGATTGCAGTCGTTTTAGTTGGGTCTTTTTCTTGGGATTTAAACATGAGACATTTGATGTCATTCATGATTTAATCATCTCCCTAGAAAATCAGTTAAGACATAAGGTTAGAGGTATTAGATGTGACAATGGGACTGAGTTCAAGAACAAACTTATGGATGACTTTTGTGCTAACAAGGGAATCAAGAGGGAATTCAGTATTGCAAGAACTCCTCAGCAGAATGGAGTTGCAGAAAGAAAGAACAAAACTTTGATAGATGCAGCAAGGACTATGCTAGCAGACTCACTCTTACCTATTCAGTTTTAGGCTGAAGCAGTAAGTGCAGCTTGCTATATTTTGAATAGAGTTTCTATCACCAAACCTCAAATAAAGACACCCTATGAATTATTGATGGACAGAAAACCTAGTATCAGCTTTATGAAACCTTTTGGATGTCCTCTTACTATTCTTAATACCATTGATAATTTGGGAAAATTTCATGGCAAGTCTAAGGAAGGATATCTCTTAGGTTATTCTACAAACAGTAAAGGTTTTCGGGTGTATAACAAAGTTACAAAGAAGGTTCAAGACTGTCTTCATGTTGAATTCCTTGAAGATCTCCCAAACCAGAAAGGTAAAGGTCTTATTGGATGTTTGATCTTGATATATTAACTCCTTCTATGTACTATGTGCCTGTTAGGGGGGAGAATCAAGTTGTCCAATCTGAAGAAGACAATTCACAGTTCATAGTTCATGGTGTCAATGCTAGTCCTACAGATGCTGACAAAGAACAAAGTACTGTCAATAAAAACCAAGGTACTGCTAATAATAAGCAAGATACTGTTAACTCAACCACAACAGTCTCTGATGAAGATCAAGCTATACAAGATGAATTAAATAGGATGCTTTTTCAAGAAACACTTGCAAAGTCCTATGAAGATGATCTAAGACGAGCTTATGAAGCAGAACAGACAAAAGAAAATTCTAAATCTTCAACTGACAGCACTTTGAAGAACAGTACTTTGGATCCCAGTACTTTGGATCAAAGTACTGCTACTCAAGATGAAGGTACTTCTAGGGGAATCAAGTCAAATACTTGGACAAATACTGAAGATTGGCCTGGTTCATCCATGCCTCCATTTGAAGAATCAGATGATGAACAGCAAGATGAAGGAATTTTTGGTGAACAAGGTCCTGATCAAACAAATTTGGAAGATGGTCTTACTGTACCAACAACTCACGTATCAAGAGTACATAAGAATCATCCTACAAACAATATTATTGGTTCTCCTACTTCTGGTGTTCTTACAAGATCAAAAGCTAGAAGCATGACTAAGCCTCAAAATGCTTTAGTTAGTTTTGTCTATAAACAGAACAGGTTGAATCATAAAGATCAACAGACTTGTTTATTTGCTTGCTTCATCTCTCAAGAAGAACCCAAGAACATAAAGCAAGCTTTATCCAAAGAAAGCTGGGTTGAAGCTATGCAAGAAGAACTTCTACAGTTTAAACTTCAAGAAGTTTAGGTCCTATGTGATTTACCTGATGGCATGAAGGTCATTGGTACAAGATGGGTTTTCAGAGTCAAAAGAGATGAAAGAGGTAATGTGATCAAGAACAAAGCAAGACTGGTTGCTCAAGGATACAGACAAGAAGAAGGAGTTGATTATGATGAAGTCTTTGCTCCTGTAGCAAGAATTGAAGCTATAAGATTATTTCTTTTTTTTGCCTCTTATATGAGATTCCCAGTTTATCAAATGGATGTCAAGAGTGCCTTTCTTTATGGCAAAATTACAGAAGAGGTTTATGTCAAACAACCTCCTGGTTTTGAAGATCCTGAACATCCAAACAAAGTCTACAAAGTTGTTAAAACACTGTATGGTCTTCATCAAGCCCCTAGAGCTTGGTATGAAAGACTTTCAAATTTTCTGTTACAACATGGCTATAGGAGAGGAGCCATTGATAAGACTTTGTTCATTAAAAGAGACAAAAAGGATATTATGCTAGTTCAAGTGTATGTGGATGATATCATTTTTGGTGCTACAAAAAAAATCCATGGTGAAAGAGTTTGAAGAAATTATGCAAAAAGAATTTCAGATGAGTTCAATGGGTGAGTTGACTTTCTTTTTGGGACTTCAAGTTAAACAGTCAAGTACTGGTATTTTCATAAGCCAAGATAAGTATGTCACTGACATTCTTAAGAAGTTTAATCTCAATACTATCAAGCCAGTCACTACACCTATTAAATCCTCAAACTCACTTGGAAAGGATGAAGATGGAAAACTAGTGGACGTCAAACTTTACAGATCAATGGTTGGGTGTCTTATGTACTTAACTGCATCAAGACCTGATATTATGTTTGCAGTCTGTTTATGTGCAAGGTATCAAGTTTCACCCAAGGTCTCACACATGAATGATGTTCAAAGGATCTTTGCTTATCTCAAGTATCAACCTAAATTAGGATTGTGGTATCCTAGGGAGTCACCTTTTCATTTGCAAGCCTTTTCAGATAGTGACTATGCTGGAGATAACTTTGATAGAAGATCAACCACTGGTGGATGCCAATATCTTGGAAGAAGATTAGTTTCATGGCAATGTAAGAAACAAACAATTGCAGCAACCTCATCTACTGAAGCAGAATATGTTGCACCTGCAAGTTGTTGTGGACAAGTGCTTTGGATGCAAAATCAGCTTTTGGATTATGGATTTAATTTCAAGAATACTCCTATCAACATTGATAATGAGAGTACTATCTGTATTGTGAAAAATCCAGTGTATCATTCAAAGACCAAGCACATACAGATTAGACATCACTTCATTCGAGATTGTTATGAGCACAGGTTGATTAATGTGGTCAAGATTCATACAGATGATAATGTAGCAGATCTACTTACTAAAGGCTTTGATGTTACAAGATTTAAGCATTTGGTGGTTAGTATTGGTATGATTAATTTTTAGGCCTACTTTTGAGGGGAGGCATTAAGTAGTATGTATTCATTGTTTAAGGGGAGGCAAAACAATGATTTATGAAGTTCTGGGTTGTGTATATGATTTGTGGATTAGAAGAATGGAAAGGATTGCTTCAACTATGCTGTGAGTATCTGTCATTCAAAGTACTGGTTGGATTTTGTTCAAAGTACTGCTCCAAGGTACTGCTCGCCAAGGTACTGCATATGTGGAAGTACTGTTGTTTTGTCGGACACTATTCCAACGGTCAGAAATTGGGCTAACGGTAACTTTTTGGGTTGGGCTTTCACCCCTTAACAGACTTTTAAACCCATTCAGATTTTATCTCACACTATTTACTTTATCCAAATCTTCTATTCTAAAACATATATTCTTTTCCACGAAATCCTCTCATACTCATAACTGCACACTCATTCTATACACAAACTCTACAATGGCGAACCGAGATGTTTGTAGAAAGCATAATATGATTGCAAATCTTGAGAAGACGCCCTCGAACTTTCAATTCCATGCCATCATTGATTTCCTCACAGGGTCCACGATTAATTACTCATTACTGGTCAATCCCGAGATTATAGGACCATGGATTCAAGAATTCTGGAGGACTGCAAGGAAAGCTAAAGAAGAAGATGAGAATGTTATTACGGCAACAGTTGTTGGGCGTCCAATTCGCATAACAGAGGCGCAGATTAGGGATGATTTGCAATTTCAAGATGAAGAAGGAGTAATTACTTTTGATAATGAAGTCATATGGACTGCATTGGACGAGATGGGCTATGAGGGTGATCTTACAAAGACAACATTCCAAAAACCTCTTCTTAGTCCACACTGGAAGTACTTCGTGCATGTTCTTCTCCATTGTTTAAGTTCAAAGAGCACTTCATGGGAGCAATTTCCGAAGGTAATAGCTTGTGCTCTAGTGGGGTTATCTACAGATCAGTCCTTCAACTTTAGCAGGATGATCCTTGATGGTATGTTGACTCATATAGTCAACGAGGCACCTTTTCTCATGTATCCTAGGTTCATTCAAGTGTTTTGAATAAACAACTTGATGGTGTACCCAAACCCCCAAACTTCTTATCAGCAGTCACTTTACCCTCAAAGGTGTTTACATTCATGGTCAAAAGGAGTGCCAAGTTCTCAGGGAGGAATACACCTTTGACACCTCATATATTGGAAGTAGCTCAAGCCGTGGCTGCAGCAGAACAAGAGACCATCTCTAGTGGTGAAAGATCTTCACGAGAAGGTACTGCTTCTCAAAGTACTGCTTCTCAACCAGTACCTTCTCAGAATTCTCAAGGTACTGAGCCAGCACTTTTACCATCACACCAAGTTGCTGCACCATCTCCTCAACAAGACCCTTCCACCCAGTCTTCTCACCATTCTGCAAGGAAGGAAGCTACTGAATCTCCTCAGGCTAGTGCCTCACACCCCAATGATTTTACTCCCACAGATGGAAATCAGACATCTGGAGGAGATGAGGGGGTGATGGACATTTATTCCTTGAGTAGAGAATTAAGGAGATTGAAGAAGGTGACTCAAAATCAGGAACAGGAGATTAAGGCTCTCAGAAGGAAGTTTGAAAGACTTCACAGATTCGTTTGGCCCTTGGTGAAACATCATAGGTTATGGGTCAAAGCTGAAAAGAAGGCTGGCAGATATTCTATCAAGGTGACCAAGTCCAAAAAGCAAAAGAAACATCGTTCTTCTACATTGGGGAGGAAATTAAGGAATATAGAAGAAGATGTTCCACAGGAGGCTCAAGATGCTGAACAAGATGAGCCCATGGATTTTGAGACACCTACACCATTCTTTCATGTTGCTGGACATGACAAAATTGAAAGAAAGAGTGAAGAGACAGAGGAACTAAGGATTGAAGATAACCAAGCTATTGAAGAGATTAAAAGTGGTGATACAGAACAAGTAGACTTGGAAGGTACTGCTGCTCAAGGTGCTGGAGTATATGCTGAAGTTCAAAGTACTGAGGTCCAAGGTACTGCAAGACAGTTTACAATTACTCCAAGGATCCTAGTGTTTGAAGAAGACCAGGCTGGACAATCTATGCCTATTGTACAAGAAGAGCAATCTACAAGTGCAAGTGGTGATGATGAGACTATTGCAGAGATGTTATTAAAGATGTCCAGGCCTAGAGGTGTTGTTATACAGGAATCAGAGCAAGTACCACAATCATCTTCTCCATCATCTCAAGCCCCAGATCCCAAGGATAAAGGAAAGGGAATCTTAGTCGAATCAAAGAAGAAAAAGAAATTAACACTAAGACAATCGAAGGAACTAGAGGCAGATAAAAATGAAGAAATAGTTAGGAAGATGCAGGCTGAGTGGGATGCAGAAGAGTTAGAGAAACAAGCTGCACAGAAAAAGCAACAACCCACTGCACCACAACCAAGATGGAGGACAAAGGCTCAAGAAAGGACCTTTTACATGTCATACTTAAAAAGTCAAGGTTACAAAGGTCTTCATAAGCTAAACTACTATGAGATGAAACAGCTTTATGATTTGGTAAGAGAAGCTGTACAAAGAGAACTTGAAGGTATCATAGACTTCAGAGAGGATACAAGGAGCACCAAGAGAAAAAGAGAATCTGCTCAAGAAAAGCCATCCAAGAAGAAAAAGCAAACTGTGGAGTTAAGGGATACCACAGTGGATGAGCTTGGAAATTACCTAAGAGTAGTTGACTTTGATTATCTTGGAGCTGAAGTCAATGTAAGGTCTGAAAGTTTGATCTCAACCTTTGAAGTGGTGAATTCCAAAGAAGGAGACTACTTGGTCTTTCACAGAGATGATAAAACATTCAAGGTCTTCAATATGCTATGGGATTTGCTGCACATTATTGACAGAAGGGATCTAATCCATCTTTATCAACTAGTGTTGACTTATGCTGAAAAGAAGACACCAACACGTGTAGGATTAGTATTTCTAGGAGATCTGACTACCTTGTGGGAAACTAATGAATCAAGTACTGAAGAGTTTTGGGCTAATCAATAGAATTGGGAAATTCAGAGCTGGAGATTCTTTGAGTCAACAGGGGTTCATGTCCTTGAGCTTGAAGATGGGACAATGATCTATATGTTAGCTGAGAGAAGATATCCACTATCACAAGACTTGATGCTCAGGATGCTTGATCATGGTTTGGAGGTTGAAGACCAGAATGAGACAGCACTCAATGTGATTAAGCTGTTCATTCAATGGACAAAAGCAGTAGAAGATGATTGAAGAATACTGGTATAATGCTTAATGTTTATATCTTTTGAAAATTTTCAAAGTACTGATAGACAGACAGTACTTTCCTAAAGTACTACCTGCACATTAAAACCAGTGATTTTTTAACTAATAAATGATCTTTGAAAAAGAAAACAGGAACAATAAAGAAATTTTTGATATGGTTATTGATTCACCATGTGTAATGAACACAAGAATCAACTAGTCCAGATCAAACGGTTCTGGTAAAAACTTATCAAATCCGTTGATAGTTGATAGTTTACTAAAAACTATATGGTTCTCAACTCACCATATCTGGTAAAGTGAAGAGTTGGCTAGCCCACAAGAGAATCGCTCGTGGTAAAGGCTGTGGAAAAACCATTTATGGTAATTAACTTACCATGGTATTTTATACTAAAAAGTTAGCTAGTCCAAAGGGTACCGCTTTGGTAAAGACAACTCAAATCTGTTTATAGCTGCTGATTTGCTAAAAATCATATGGTTATCATTGTACCATGGTTCTTATTCTAAACTAAAACATATGGCTACTCCAGTAGTGATGGCTATTGGTAAAGAGACATCAAATCCATTAAACTTTCAATGATTCACCTCTCACAGGAGTTAACACACCTGGAAATGATGAGAATAGACTGAAACTTAAAGAAGGAATTGATGTACAAAAGTCATATGATGCTATAAAGACTAGTTGCTGAAAAGATGTTGCTGATGAAGATTCATAAGTACTTTGATACTGACTCACAGAGAAATATACAAACACAATCTATTCTTGAAGTGTTAAAGACAACTGCATGGCTTAAAGGGAAGACAAATATGTTGAAGACAAAGACACAAAGGAAACTTGAAGTCAAGCAAGTAGAAATCAAGTTAGGGGAGGATTGTTGGGTCAAAGTACTGATGATGTCAAAGTACTGCTGTGCTCAAAGTCAAAGTACTGCAAAGTAATAAAGTCAAAGTACTGCAAAGACAAAAGTCAAAGATCAAAGGACTGCTGTTGAAGTTCGGTTACAAGAATTATTAGAAGATTCTAGAAGATTAGATATATTAGGAATTAGTATACTTGTCGTTCAAGTATTGTAAACCGACTAGGGTATTCCTTGTGCCTATAAAAGGATCCCTAAGTCATTATTAGATATACGAATATAAGAATACGATATTAGAGATATTTAGGGTTGTTTGTGAATCTGTACAAGTAGCAGGTTCAAAGTTTGGTTAATATAAAGTGTTGAAGTTGTTATAATTCTTCTTAGCTTTGTTAAGTAATTCCGCATACTTAATAGAGTAATTCAGTGTTTCATCATTAGTAGTTTAGGATTTATCCAAAACTGCTAAACCTTAGACAAGCTATAATAAAGTAGTTTGGTCAGAGTATAACGATCCAACACGTTTGGAACGCTTTCTAACAATGGTGCCAAATACATGTGTATTTGGAACAGTTTGAGTTACCAGTGCCAAATATTTATGTATTTGGGACGGTTGGTACCAGTGGTGCCAAATTTTTATATGTATTTGGAACACTATCTATTGTTGGTGCCAAATACTCATGTATCTGGAACGGTTGCTATGAACGGTGCCAAATACCTATATGTATTTGAAACAATATCCAATGCTGGTGCCAAATACTTATGTATTTGGAACTGTTTTTATAAGTTATGAAAAATACAAATGTATTTGAGGCGATTTTTATAAATTGTGTTTAATTCTTATGTACTTAGAACATCTTTTAAAAAAACTGACCCAATTTACTCTTTTTCTCCACGTGCGTTGACTATATTATGCTTTTATTATTTTGGACGTCAAATTGAATTTATTATTGATTTTATTATTTTACTCTAATATTCAATAACACTTCGTCATTAACTTTTAATCTATATATCGAATTAGTATCCAGCATATTACTTAAGATGCGTCGCCTTATAAGTTTTAGTGAGTTAACTTTTGTTGTTTCTTAAATAATATTTTTTCCTTTAAGGTCAAGTTAAAAATAATCATATTATATATATAAAGTAATAAAGAAATGACTGATTAGGTCATTTATGTTCAACTTACTTTGCAGGGTGTGTATCTGACTCAGATGTACGTGTTAGAATGATGTGAACTTCATATCTTATATAATATTATTAACTAATCAACTATAAATAGAGTACATGTGAGTAATCGAAGGTAAACCCTAATGGGTATCGGCTTTTTGCACAATTGAATCGATCCTACTAATACTTATTTGTCGCCTAATAATCATCCGTAATTTGAGTGGCGAAATAATGCAAGTTCGAACATGAGTTTAACTAGAATTACTAAACAACACAAAAACAAGTATAGTTATCTTGCTAATGAATCGAGACTTTGATATAAACCAGTCGCAGTAGATACGGAATTGGAAAAAAAGAGTTTTCTATTGACGATTGTTTGGAATTATAATGGCAAGTGATGGCTTGAGCCCGTTTTTGGGCTTAGGTTTGTTAGGGTTTATGGCTTAACTGAGGCACCCTTGATCCATTTCCCGGCCAGCCACCAAATATTAGCTAAACCTATTGTCAGAAAGTTACAGACTTACCACTAAGCCATTTGATTACGTTTATTCCTATTATATATATCGATAATTAAATAGTAATTTTATCAATGACATCCATTGATTTTCTATCAATCAGTATTCAAGCATTCAATGGGGATACTCATTACACATGTGTATGTATTGGTTTTTTTATGATAAAAAGTGAATACGATACGTCTAGAAGTCGACTCGACTACGGTACAAGGCTAGATGATGCATCACACGCGGCCGCACTATAGGATGCATAACGAAGATTCAAGAGTAACTGATAGAAAAGCCTCTATCATATTAAATTAAATTTACTTAATCAAATTTGATAACTCCCTCTTAAATATTTTCCTGAATCCCGCCTAAAATTTTCTCAAAATTTTCATAGTCCCACCAATTCGCATTGGCCCAAAAATTCTCCCTTTACCACGCTTATTATTTTCTATCTTGTTTCTCATTCTCTCTATTGTGATTGTATGTTGCTCCTCATCCTCTCAAGTCAACAATCACCACTAACCCGAACCTTTCACCATCATTGCTCCGAATTTCAAGTCCATCATTTATCAACAAATCTGGTATTTTAATGTGCCATATCTTCAATTCCGTAATCAATTTGAGGCATTCATTTGTCAATTTTGCGTTTTGGTGATTTTCAAATTTAGGGTTTTAGTGGACCCAAGTCTATATAACCTTGCAACATCAGATCTGCTACTATTTGTGCTTATTACAAGTCAATTTTATGTATTAAACTATCATTACACATTTATTTTGTAGTATTACATGTTTTTGTTACTTGATCTATGATAGCTTGTTTGATGAATGTTTAAAAGATAAAAATCTGCATAATTTTGCTTGTAACCTCAAGGGAATATGTCGAAACTGAATTTGAGGCTGCTTTTGAGTCACTTAAGGGTTGTTTCATATGTTTCTAATGGCTGTGATTGGTCACAAGGTTGATAATTCTTATTATTCTCTGAATTTGGGGCTGTTTTACGGGGTGTTTGTTTTGAAGCTTTTCGGCTTATATAAGCTCATTTTTTGTGGTTTATTTTGAAGCTTTTTGGCTTATATAAGCTTATTTTGACACGATAAGCTTATATAAGCCAAAAAGTTTCAAAATAAGTCACAAAAAGGAAGCTTATGAAACGTAAGCCGAAAACTACATAAGCCATATGCCTGCTATATAAGCCAAAACAAACACCTGATATAGTGAGAATTATCAACCTTAGTACTTGTTTGTTCATGGTTGTTTTGTAGAATAAATGATAGAGTAATACATGATGCTTCATACCTTTATTATGTTTAAAATTTCGTAAGTTTTTTGCAAGTTCAGAACCTTTTATACTTGGTTAATAGTCTGTGATATTTGTATCTCATAATCAATAATTGAGTTATCAATGTGTGACTAGGCAATATACTTACTCCTATATACTTTCAATTATAATTTAAAATAATATTTGGACTAAACTTTTTAGACTGTACATCCTCTATTCATAATCTTCATAATCTGATATTAAAAGAAATTGAGCTATAAGTGAATTGGTCCAACCCGACCCGCTTTGGCCTGCGTAAAAAAGTTACCCAAGTATCTAAATGCATTTTTGACCCGTATACAATGACCCTATCGATGAAAAATTGTTTGTCATGTGTTGACTTATTAAACAGTACATAATACATGATTTACCTTCATTAAAGTTGCCGTGGTTATCAATGCAGGTGGCTTTGACATATATGTTTACATTTAACTAAAGTGATTTAGAGGATATTGCTTCTTGGATTATTGAGATGGAGATTATGCAGCTTTCTATCTTGGAATCGATAACTAATGTTGTTTAAGATACCTCTTAAATGTGGACACTAGCACAAGGTAACAAATGTTTATTATAATATTCTTAGTATTGTAAATCACTGATCATTCAATAATATCTTTAATGGATCAACATAATCTTAGTATAAGTTATTATGATGTACGTTAAGGATAGTATATTTCACCCATTTACTTATGAATGGGTAGCAAACGCATCAGTGGTCAAATGGGTAAGCGGATCGTTCAACTTCTTGAAAGGTAATCAGATTATTGCATTCATTAAATCTCTTTAAGGTTCAAGCTCAAGTAGATGCGCATAGGAGTGTCAAATGGGTTGACCTGACCGACCCGATAAGGCCTTACAGTTCGGGTTGATTCAGGTCCAACTTAGCTTATTGGGTCAACCCGATATACCCGATAGCTTAATAAGGTTGGGGTAGGGTTTTAATTGGTTCGTTATCGGGTTGACCCGATAAGCTATAATGACCCATTAATAAATCTATAATTTTTGAACTAATGCTCGATTATTATAGTCCATGTTAGGAATACAATTTTGATATAAGAAAGATTCGGTCACCCAAGAGAAAGATTCGGTCACCCCAGATATGATTAAGCATTGTTTAGCTCGTAGTAGTTACATTAGTTAGTTATACGTAGCTTAGAAGTAGTTTAGTTCGCGGAAGAAGGACGGGTCTTTACCCACTGTATACCTGATCCGCAGCCCAAGTGGCACGCCCTAAGTGGCAAAACACCCATGTATATAAACCCCTCTCCATCCTTGGAGAGGGTGAACCTCCTCTAATCTCATTTTCTTTTTTTTTGGTTTCACACACTCTCTCTCTCTAGGTTCCATTCTCTCTTCTCTTTCTCTCTCTAAACTATAACAATGATTACCATGTTCTTCCATAATCCAAGACCACCCGAATGAATACTACTCTATCCATAAACACTAAAACCAATCTAGTTATGATTATGTGTATCTTACAATTGGTATCAAGAGCCAAGGTTACATTCTTGTGATAGCTAGTTCTTGGATTCCTTGGATGGTTTAGTATTGTGTGGTTTGGTTCGAACTCTAAGTCCCATTCTTTCTTTTTTTTGGATTTTTTTGTATTTAATCTTGTTGTTTGTTGGTACGTGTGTCCTTATATTGGTTGGGGCTGCTGTTTTTAGTGACTAGTTGGTGGATTTCGTTAGGATAGTGCTGAATCTGGGTTTACTCAAGTTGCTTTTGATGATGTTCTTGATAGTGGTTTGATAGTTTCTTGGTAGAGGTTTCCTCCATATTAGGAAAAAGACAAAAAAAAGGACGATAGTGACTGGTTTGTCCTTAGTCCAGTGGTTTGCTTTATCTAGTCCAGTGGTTAGTTCTGTTTTAGCAGTTTTCTTATGTTTGACTTTTTATATGGCGGTTTGACTTTCTATATGCCGGTTTGCTCAGTTTCATAGTAGCGGTTTCCATTTATAGCGGTTATCTTCTTCTCTTAAGCAGCGGTTAATTTGTTTTATTTGAGCAGCGGTTAATTTTCTGTGTAGCGGTTAATCTTATTTAAGGCCCTGTCTAAACCATACGCTGCCCAATTACCAAGTCAATAGCGGTTACCTCGTGTTATAGTGTTTTATTCGAGTTTGACTATGACTAGAAGCTGATTAAGAATTACAAAAACAAAGATCTCACTTTATCCCCATCCGAATCTTGCAATGAATATACAAAACAGAAACGAAATAAAATTAAAAGGTATGACTTCAAGATCTCTGTCTTGCTCCAAACACTCTCAAATACGTTCGGATCTATAAAGATCTCATGTGCTGAAACATTTATCATCATAGATCGATGTCAAAGGATACCTTCACTTTTATTTTCGGATCTCATAAAGTAGTAACTTAAACCAGTTGGCTTATGTTATTTCCTTCATCCGGTTTCTAAATCTGTACTGTAACTAAGATTAAAACAAGAAAACAGTCAAGATCTCAGTTTGGTTTTTCTTTATTATCTATTAAGAGACTTCAAGATCGTGAAAGACCTCATTCAAGAATACCAATACATCACTGATCTTGTTTGATGCTTAGCATCTTTTGTTATTATACGAACTCTATCAGAAAGAAACAATAACAAACTTGTTACCATTTCTTCCTTTGTTCGAATTAAAACTTTACACAACCATCATACCAAACCTACCTTTGTTCCTATAAGTCGTGAAGACATGTTTGCTGCTGGAAACAAGTTGTTGAACGGGTCTAATTTATTAGATAGGATAGGGTGTCGATTAACTGAAGAATTTGTTGTGTATGTTATTTGGATTCAAGGGAGATCAGTGTTCATTCCTTTCGGTATAAGATTTTTGGGAGAGAGGCGCATCTTTGTTGTGGCTGCGTGTTATTGAGGTGGAGGAATATTAGGGTTAAGTTGTGTTAAGGGTGTTTAGTGGTTCTCTTATATACCGCATAATTAGGGCATAAGTCAATTGGGTTTGGGCTTTCTCTGTACTGAACGTGGGCTTGGATAGTTTCGTGGTGTGCTTCTTGGATTACATAAAGTGAACGTGAGTGATATCCAGAAGTTTAGTAGGGTCGTGGGCTGATCAGTTCTACAAAGGATGACTTGTTTTTGATGTATTTCTCTTTGCTTTATTATAACCAAGATACGAAATCTTGTTTACCATCATTTTTCAGGATAAAGTATTACTCTAGATACTAAATTGTTGTGATAAATCTTGGACAACGGCTTCATTGAGCGTCAAATATACGAGATTGTGTAATTTGTTTTGGACTGAATATTTTATGGAGTTATGACGTTGATATTGGAGTTGCGTCTTGTGCAAAGATGATAAATGGGTGCTTTGTCGCTCAAGTGATGAGTTTGAGTTTGTGTCTACATATGGAGCATGGAGCGACAGTGATGTATGGGCTTATTCATATATTTGAACAAAGTGGGCCAGTAGAGTTTTGGGTTACTTGTTGATGGACTTAACCAGATTTTTTTTCAAGCAATCTTGAGCAACAATTGTTTAAGTGAACCTAGTTGAGGCCGAAACCGTTGCATGAAATTACGGTGATAGTCTGGTTGGGTCGATTTCATTTGCTTAATTTGGGCTTCACAAGCTTGACTGGGCATCGTATTTGGTTATGGACTGGGCTAAGTAATGTTTGATTATGGGCTGCAGTTGGCTATCAAATGAACTGGTTAAGGTTTTTGAGTTGATATCAAATTTAGTCAAAATTATTGATAACATTTGGTGTAAAGTGAGGTAGTTTGGTTTCAAAAACTTCACGAGGTTTCACACAATGATTGGTATCTTGTCAAAACTCGACATACAAAACCCTTGTTTTCAAACCTTAATTAGGGTATGTCACATAATTTCACGAGGATACACATGTCTAAGGCTAGTGCTTGGAAATTGAAACGTTATGTGACTACGGGGATTTGTACTATATACTACGGGATTGCATGTGAGGTTGTATTTCACAAGATTTTGCGCTTATGTATCTTCGCTTCTTTCCTTCTACTGCACGAAGATAACTTGTTTGAGCATTTATTGTTCGTGATGAAGACTTGACTATCTAGTTAATTTGTGTCTCTTCTCTATATACACAAAGTAACTATCACTTTACGTGTTTCACGTGGTTGAGGATAGTTCAAGTGGGTGGATACTCATATATGCTTGTTGTAGTGGCATATGGTATACACCGTTTTTGAGTCACGCATTTAGCACAAGTATAAGTACAAGGACTTGTGTAAAATACGTCATCTTGAGATCGTGGTACATGGTTAGTTCAACAAGTGGTCTCAGTTATAGCCGACAGAATACGAGGTTGAGTTGATTGCCAAAAAGCTCAAAGGTTGAGATGTAATCAGCAATTCTCATGGGATATTTGGTGCTACAAAATGTCAGTGAAACTTCACAAGAGCTTCTCGGGTATATGGTCGTACACGTCAATGATGCTTCCGAAAGTTCGAAACCATCATGGGGGAGAAACGTGTACTTTGATGATCTACTTTTCTTAGTATGGTTTGTGAAGTATTCTACATAAATGAGTAGAATTGTTGTCGAGCTCTTGCATGTCTCCCCAAACAACTATTCACCAGAACCAAGTTTGTCATAACACATTCAAGTAATCATAATCTCACGGTTTCTTCTTGAGTTCTTAAAATCCCGCGAAAGAATCTATTTCTCGGTTTAAATCATAGATTTGTAAAATCCCGTGATGATGGAACTATCCTTGAGAAAGATAAATGCATTTCCGGATCTTAATTGATTCTGGTGCTACGGTTTCAACTGCGAAGAAGGGATAAGTGTTTACTTCATGTATTGGATGAGTTTTGATATGCTTCATGGCGTTTCGGTTTTAACGAGTTTGTTCGGGGTTATACGGTTTTGACAAGGTCGGGATTAAACCACTATCAAAGTTCACTTTTAAACATCAAAGGCTAGATTTGGGCATTAAACAACAAGATGTGACTACGGCGTTAATTCATTATTATACATTTGTGGTTGAAGTGAAATTTCACGGGTGTGTGTACTTAGTATCTGAAGACATCGGGGTGGTTGGATGAAGATTCTTCGAGATCCTTGTTCGAGCTTTCAACAATTACAATGACGAAGACTTGGATATCTAGTTATTTTTGTGTTCCTTCTTCTCTATTACCACAAAATAACTATCATTTTAAGGAATTACGTTGTAGTGCTCAGTGTCACACGTAGTTGTGGATATTCAAGAGGTGATGTACGTCCTATGCTTGATGGTTGGTTGGATGAAGAGTATAGAGTACTTAGGGATTCGAAGTTGCACGAACTCTCTANCACAAAATAACTATCATTTTAAGGAATTACGTTGTAGTGCTCAGTGTCACACGTAGTTGTGGATATTCAAGAGGTGATGTACGTCCTATGCTTGATGGTTGGTTGGATGAAGAGTATAGAGTACTTAGGGATTCGAAGTTGCACGAACTCTCTACACAGCTCTCAGTCACACATTTATGCAAGTATAAGTCACAAGTTCGGGTTATTTTACTACAGTCTCAAGTTCATCATAATGGGTTTTTCTCCATCAGTAGTCACAACAAAGAGCCGACAAAATGATAATGGGGTTGGTAACAAGTTAGTGGAGAGAAGTAGAAAATAGAGAGATGACGTCTGAATACTTTAGTTCAGGCCTCATTCTTCAACGACTATGACGTTTGGACAATTCAGTTCAAGCCTCGGTTCTTAATGTCATCATTATGGCGTCTGCTGACAACACTTCAGGCCCCGTTCCTCATATAAAAGAAAGGTGAACGTTTCAGTGTGCCTTATCTTGGGAAGAAGAGAAATCTTCTTATTTATGACCATTCGCATCAACAAGCTTCTTGTTTTTCCCATGTTCGTACAGAGATCAAGTAGAACGACATACATTGAATTATATTTTTGTGCTTCACTTATTCAATCAAAAGTTGCAAACAGGCATATGCAATTTTTGAGGGGGAGAAGGGAAAGGGTGAAGAAACTACATGTTGATGTTGTTTGTAAAATGGTCATTCGGCTCTTGTACGCAGAAATTTTCTCCCTCTAAGGCTTAACACATTTCATCAAGTGGTTTAGGCACATTACGAGCCTCATTGACTTCTTCATTTGCTAAACCATTGATGAGGTGACAAAAAGGGGTTGCCTCAAGAGTGTTTTAATCATCATCTTCTTCGCAGTAGTTCTTGGTTCTACACACATATTTATGCTGCATCTGATAAACTTCAACCATCATGGAATCTCAACTATGGCAAAAATGTCATTGCATGCCAGTTTTGAGGGGGAGAATAGGCGTGTGTTCTTTCTCTTATTTCGCGGGAGGAGAAATGTGTATGCTGGGGTTATAAATCACGAAGGGATCGAGCTTAATTATTCATGTTGGGGAGATTGGTGTCTACCACTCCAAAATATTCCGTGGTTTGTTACTCTATTCGAGTTCTATTGTCACTTCTGGGATTCGAACTTGGTGTTATCAGTTAGTACTCCAGATGATTGAGTGATTCAGATAAAGAAGAAGATGGTTAATATCAAGACTCTCAAACGTGATCATGACGTTAAAGTGTGGAATCTATAAAAGGAGATGATCAGTTTGAGGGGGAGCCGATTCAGATTCTTCACAAGTTCTTGAAGAGGTTCTTTACATACGATGGCCTAATTGAGGGGGAGCAAACTCAATGAGTCATCATCTCATGACTCCTGAATACTTCAGTTCAGGACTTGTGAGTGTTATCGACATCTTCTCATGGGCTTATATTATTAGTGATGAAGGGCTTCCAGTTAATACTACACGTACACATCATTATGCTGATTCCGATTAATCAGAATCAGCAGGGGAGAGAAATGTGTACATCGAGGTGATTGTTGTCTGATGTTGGATGATTATATATCCTTCTCCTGTCTTCTTCTACGTACTTCTAACTTATCTGCCTTCACCAACATCAGACAACAAATTCAAGATGATCAGAGCCTCAATGTGTTACTTTGGTGTTATCGTTTCGTCTCTCGACGGGTACATAGATACATTATGGGCTGACTTGGTATAGGTAATATAACTGGAATGCATTTGGTGAAACGAAGATGTTGATATCCCATTCCCTAGCTGGTCAACATTGAAGAAGGTCGAGTTTACAGTCTGTTCTACATTCTCCTCTATGTGCTAGAAGACAAAAGATGATATGCATTTAGTTATCAAAAGACTTCTTCATTCTCATGGCACTTCATCTGAAAGGTTGCCAGCTTGGGGGAGAGCACTAATTAGGGGAGAGTGAAAAGTATGTGTTAAAATCCCTAAATTGATGTGCTCACATTGTTCTTCAGCAAGTTGATTCTCACAGGATACACTTGAGCTTATTTTGTTCTTCTCACAAGATGTCAAGTATATGGGCGTATAATGTGTTGCTGATTCTGAGAAATCAAAACCAGCAAAGTGGAAGGAGACATACATCGGAATGCACAACGAGTACACGTGATGAGCCTTATACTTCCTAATTGAAGATTGTTCCCTGCAGAGAAGATCAGTGTTCTAACTCGTTCCTTTGGTGTATTATTCCATCCACGTGGGGGAAGAGATGTAAGAAACAATTTCTGATGATAAAAGATGTACAAGTGTGCTTCGGGTTTTTGAGCTTCATATAATGAGACTGATTGCATCATTTCAACTACTTGGGGGGAAGTGGTCTCTGGATACTTTTTGGTTCGCACTACTTTAGCCTTCAGCAGGAAGAAAGATGAGAAGAAATATTCAAGCGTGAGATGACACGTTGCTGAGCGACCAAAGCTTTGCATTAAGAAGGCTATACTTCAGTGAGTTGGTGGTGCCTAGTGATTAACTCAGCTGTGAGAGTCTAGTGATTTGTTATCAACCTGTGCTTGGTGAACTGTTGTGACTTGAGACGTTTCGAATAGTCTGATTGTAATTTGACGTTGTGAGTTTAACATTTACAACTTGACTTACTATGATCGGATCTATTGTAACTTGACTCGTCGCGACTAGACACTTAGTGCTAATTGAGACTTATCCAAGATCTCACTCTAAGTTTGACTCGCTTATCACATCTTTCGGTTTCTTTTGTGGACTTTAGTAAAATCCCGGGAGAGAATCGATCTCTCGGTTTATGTCACAAGAGTTGTAAAATCCCGTTTAAGATTACATCATGGCAACCACAAGTTCAGACGATTATTCAGGAGCCTCGAAAGCTTTGGTGGAGAAAGTTCAAGAGATGTTGACTACTGAATTCTACAACATGCAGATCGATCTCCTATTTTCGGTCTTGAGGTCAACATCTTCTTAAACTAATTTGTATCCTTTTATATATTTTAAAACCCATAAAAGAAAAATACAAAAATATAAAACCCATAAAAACCATAAAAATCAGAAAAACTCAAAAATACCAAAAATAATTTGTTTCTTAGGCATGTCTTCTGGCATCGTCAGAAGTTCAAAATATTTTCAAAACATGCCTATATGGCTTGCAGTTTCGTCAGACTGCAACCCGCGCTTTAATCATGGCTTGCAGTTACTTCAGACTGCAACCCGCGCTTTAAGTATGGCTTGCAGTTATTTCAGACTATAACCCGCGCTTAAAAATTATGGTTTGCTATTACTTCAGATAGCAACCCGGTCTTCAAAATCCGTGTAAAAACACGTTTTCATGTTTTTCACTGTGTGTGGATCATTCGAAAAGTTGTACGCTTCAGTGCAGCCTTTCTAGTAAAAGAAGAGAAGTCTTCTTTTCCCAAAATCTCTTTCTTCTAAAAATTCTTCAGAAGAGATTTTGTGGTGTACAAGGTGGCCATTGGTCTTAAATTTTCTCGTATACGTTACCACTCACATTAATGGCTACTAAACGTTAAAATGGAAAAACGGGTCATTAATTGAGGGGGAGCGTATGTGCTCAAAATCTCTGTACCTTTAAAAGCTTTGTGCACCAGCCACAGTGAAAACTCAAAAAGTGTCTCATAATCAGTAAACATTTAAAATTATGCCACATGTCTCTCCAAAGCTTTTTCGAAAATCATTTAAATCAATTGAGATCACAAAATCTCAAAAGATTTGAAATTTTATGATCGGGGGAGAGAATGTGATTTAAATATAAAAACTGATTTAAAAGTGATGTTTTGGACTCATAAAGTTACTTGTGGACTTAAAAGAACGCTCCCTTATGTGCTAAAATTTTAAAGATTTTGGATTTTAATCAAAGCACATATTAAGGGGGAGCAAGTGATTGAATGTGATGTTTTCTTAGCTCATTCTTTAATGCTGCAATGGTGAAACCCTTTTTCAGAAATTGAGCTTTGAATTCATCATTTAAATGTGATGTTTTTGGACATATAAAAATGATGAATAAATGATCTCTTTTAAGCTCACCCGTATGTGCCAAAGTTTTCAAAAAATTATTCAATCAATGTGCACATATTGAGGGGGGGCAAGTGGCTTAGAGTCTTTCGCGGGTTTTTACAAGTTCAAGTAAAAACCGTGAATTGCTTATGACTCAGATTTTGATTCATGAATTGACGAAACATGAAAAGTCGTGAATCGAAAAGACTAGTCCTGGCCGGGTAATAATTTCAAGCTGGTCTAACTAGTGATGTAAACGTGTCTCGAAGAGGACTGGTCAAAGTAGATAGTACCGTTTCGAGAAACTCTTTTTAAATATATACTTTGACGGGTCTAACTTCCTTTTTAAGGAATGCTAACCACTTCAAGTTAGTTATTAGGGCTAGTTATCACCTAAAAGCTGATAATGGATCCCTTTAACTAAGCAACGTAAACGTGTCCCTCCGATATATGTCTATTAAGAGCCGATCAATTCAAATAAGTGCAACTCACCCCGACATGTGCAAATTTCTTTCTTCCTATAAGCACATGTTAAAGGGGGAGTATTTGAAAAATGATAAAACTCTCAAGGTGTTAACAAAAATGTGTTTCTTTATCATAAANAATCCTCATATTTCTGGCATAATAAATAGCAAAAATGTCTATTATAAGTGCATATATCGTTTAAATGTGCTATTTATTATTGTAGGTACGAAACGAGAAAATTGGAGCAAAAGTACGAGAGTTTGAGCATTTATCGAATATTATTGAAGCTCGGAAAAAGCTTGAAGAATTGCTCAGCTCAGGCCCAAGATAAGCATAAGCTGAACTTTATTATTACTACTTCTCCAGGTCCATTTGGCGTACACCAGGCTCAAGAAGAGAACATGCCAGGCCCAAGTCCATTTTGTTTCTTTTTTTTTATATGTAAACCTACAGCAGTATTGAAAGAGAGGGGGGATCAGCAGCCGAAAAACACACCCTATGGGTGTCGGTTCACACTGATTCAACCAGATCTATGTTCTTGCATTAATTTGTTCCTAACCCTTTTCATTAATTCGCTTCCTTTTTTGTGTACTAAACTGCTACAACAATCTTTATTATTTAAACACTACTAGTATCAATTTTGAGTTGCTTTTATATGTAAATTAAGTTAAAAGTTTATTCATCATCTTTCTTTTATTAAATTTCAACGTAGTATTTGTCTTTCGTAGATTTCAACAATTTAATGATCAGATGTTAATTTTTTTTTCTAATTACTAGTTGTCTTTTGGTTCAATCAAAAGGTTAAACATATTATTTACTAGTCAAGATTTTGTTATTTTGTTTAGTCCAAGCTTTGTTTAATAGTTTAGTGCCTTTTTGTGATTAGTTTATTTAAATTTAAAGTTCACCAAAATCATTTTTTTTATCTTACTTGATAGTTTAATAGCCATGATGCATCTTTTGTATGAATCTTATGCTACTGTCGAGTTTTGTTTTTGATCATTGTTAGTCTATTTTGTTATAAGTATTTGTTTCGAATATAAAAATTAGAGATAATTTTGGGTTAACGATGGAGCTTATGGATGATGTTTTGGAGCTTATGGAATGAGTCTCAACTCGCCGTCTTTTTAGTTTTCATCTCATTTGGTTATCTCTAACCTTTTTTTTTAACTCTTTATTTTTTTAATATGTTTATGTTTATTGTCATGCTTACTTTAGTTATGATTGTTGCTTTATTTATTGCTTGTAGTGTAGTTTTTATTATGCGCGAGTACTTTAGATATTATTCCTTAGTATAAGTTTAGTTTAGTTTTTAGCTTTCCTTTACATAACTTAGTTGCGTTAGTTTATATTTTTAAAACACAATTTGTGACAACTAAGCATCAAACAAAACTTGACCAACGTATTTCAATTCACCACTCCTTCGAAACGATACTCGGGAGATCAATACTTACCAAGATACTTATGTATTAAGGTTCGTATAGTTTTCCCCTGTTATAAATTATTTTTGACGGGTAAAATTACTCTGTCACTTACCATGTTCACCATCATCACTCAAAGTTCCACATGCTCATACCAACATCTACAAGGAGTAGTGAGAGCTTTTCAACCATGAAGATCTACTCAACAAAGATGTATGGGCGTGTTGGAAAGGCGTAATCACAACAAAGACAAAGAAGTCGACGATTGATGCAGATTGCTGAAAAGATGCAGATTCATCATCTCATGCTTACACTTCAACATCATAACTCAAGATATCGTGATCAAAGAATGGGCTACGACTATGCTTCCTCAAACTCTGATACAGAAAATCATGATCATGAAAAGTGTAAGCATGACATCACAAAGACTATCACTACATCACAAAGAGACACATACACTCAAAGATGACTTGATGCTAATTATATGGATGAAGAGCGAAGAGCAAAGTCAATAGATCATCATATACAACAAGGAAGTCATCTTGAGTCATATATCAATGAAGAATCTACAACTACGAGCTACAAAAGAATCTACAAAGATCTCAATGGAAGAATTCAAGAACAAAGAACAAAAGGGTGACCTCTCTTAGGGGGAGATTGTTAGGAATACGATTTTGATATAAGAAAGATTCGGTCACCCAAGAGAAAGATTCGGTCACCCCATATATGATTAAGCATTGTTTAGCTCGTAGTAGTTATTAGTTAGTTATACGTAGCTTAGAAGTAGTTTAGTTCGCGGAAGAAGGACGGGTCTTTACCCACTGTATACCTGATCCGCAGCCCAAGTGGCACGCCCTAAGTGGCAAAACACCCATGTATATAAACCCCTCTCCATCCTTGGAGAGGGTGAACCTCCTCTAATCTCATTTTCTTTTTTTTTTGGTTTCACACACTCTCTCTCTCTAGGTTCCATTCTCTATTCTCTTTCTCTCTCTAAACTATAACAATGATTACCATGTTCTTCCATAATCCAAGACCACCCGAATGAATACTACTCTATCCATAAACACTAAAACCAATCTAGTTATGATTATGTGTATCTTACAGTCCAAAAGTCGCAATTCTTGAACAAATTTATAATTTGCATCTTTAAACTTGGTTCTAGTGTATTAGCATAATTGCATCAGTAGCTTAGTTGTTTTTTTTCTATTTTATGACTTGGTGCTACACTAGGCAAAAAAGTACTTAATTACTGACCAAAAGAGTTTAGGCCAAATGGTGATCAAGACAATTTTAATAAATGAGGTTGGTTCACTAGTTTGTATCAGTAATTATAAAATAAAACATATAGAATATGGAATATTATGAATTGTATTTTCCATTATGGGTGTCAATGTGATGCGGGTTTTCCTATTTGCAAACAGATGAAAAACAAATTTTAATGTATGCTCGTATACATAAGAAATTGTATCAATCACATTTTTCTTTAGTTGCTTTTTCCTATTTTACAACTTGATTCTACAATCTGCTAGCTTTTTCCATTATATCTCAGGGTCAAAGAAATACAAATTTCGTCTTCGTCCTCTTTTTAAATTAATTTCGTATTTAGTGGTATTTTAATAAGTGAAGCAAATTGTAAGATGAGATTAGCATGTAACCTGATAGACCTAACCTGACAACCCGCAACCCAAACTCGATAGACCCGATAGCATATTTGGTCGGGTTGCGGGTTAATTTTTTTTTTTTTCAAACCCGATAAGCCCCAAACCCGACTCGATAACCCGATTGAAACCCCTAGATGCGTAGTTAGAGAGTCAGGTAGCTGAGCGAGTAGCAGAGCAAGATGTGAAATAGATTCCAAAGTAGCAGTGCACGTTTCTAATTTGGAGAAAAGCTCAAATGGATTGGTTTATGAAACTGGAATTACTGCTAGGAAGCGAGTTGCCACCTCCGCTGGGTCATCAGGTATATGGCTAACTAGTTACTTCAATACTGTAAAAGTATTCTAGCCTCTATTGCACGTGCATCAAACTATTAAATGATCAACTGTATTTTGTAGGTCTGAACTCCGTCAAATGAAAATTGATAAAAGAGTTCAAACATATTTGCTTAGCTATTTTTTAAGGTAAGTACCAATCTATACATTGTATTATAAATCTATAGGATGATATTAATAAATCTATAAGATGACATTAATAAAAAAATTCAACCCATTTAGCCCGTTTAAAATGAGGTTGAAATCATTAGGATGATATTGAACCCGTTTGACCCAGCTCGTTTTGAGTTTGAAAATTTTGACCTGTTTAACATGTTTCTAATGTTGGAATATTAAATAATGCAGGTTTATGATGAAGACATTATCCGATGAGGTTTATTCGATCCCGTTAGTAATAAACCGTATTAGTGATTTATATGGAGTTCTAGTTATGATTATCTTATTATAAAGACCATTTTGGACGTATTTTTTTTTTACTTTATGGTATTTGAGTGACCATGTTGACTTGATTTTATGGATGATTAATAAACTTTGAGTTCAATTTACTTTTAGCTTCTGATTGAATTATATTTGTGCATATTTGAGATGGTTGATATGATGGTGTACTAAAACCTATTTGTAACAGAAAATGATGCTAATACACGTTAGCAATGATTACGCAAACCGTGTCAAATAATTAATTGAAGAATGCAAATCGTGCCAAATGATTTTATAACGACCGCAAAAGCGTGCTAAATGTTTTTTTGGCAAGGGGGATAAAAGTGTGCCAAATATGTTTGGCATAAAAAACCGAAACCGTGCCAAATACATTTGTCACGGTAGATAAAGCCGTCGTAATTAATTTTGGCACGATAAATAAAAACTGTACCAAATAAGCATTTGGCACGAGAGAGAATTGGTACCAATTACGCATTTGGCACGAGATATAGAAAGTGTGACAAATGCCCATTTGGAACGGAAGATTGTCAATCGTTCCAAATAACTCACTCATGGCACCCCAAAGTTAAACCGTCCTAAAAACCGTGCCAAATACTATTTAGCACTGTTTCAACCCGACCCAAATGTATTTGGCACCCTCATATTTAGGACAGAGCCAAAAGCGTGCCAAAGCCGTGCCAAATAGCATTTGGCACGGGTTTTTGAGTATTTGGCACGTTTATCCACCCTCCCAAATACCAGTTTTTCTTGTAGTGTTTATATGCTTTTTACTATCGATTCCCATTTCGTAGTTAATTTTCTTCATATTCACTTTTATTCCATTCACGAACCGAAATCACAATTCCATTCAACCTTCGCTGGGAACACGACCCGGGGAAATACTTTCACAAGTGTTTCTTCGGAAATACACTTAACCGTACTAAAACGAGTAAATCAAATGGCGCCGCTGCCGGGGAAGGTTGAAGTGAATTTTGGTTTTCGTTTTGCGATTCATGTTTTGTAAATATTTTCAAAAATATAAAAAACCAAAAATATTTTCTTTTCCAAATTTGTTTTTCTTTTAAAATTTGGTTTTCTTTTTTCATTTTCTTTTCACTTGTTTTCACATTTTCATTGTACTTTTTCTTTTCGTTTACAAAAAACCCAAAAATATTTTCATTTTCAAAATTCGTTTTAAACTTCATTCTTTTGTTTTCCTTTCTTTTATAAAAACCCAAAAATAATCTTCGTTATCATCTTTTATGTTTAATTCTTTTCTTCTTATTCTCTCGACCGTTTAATTCTTATCTTCTTTACCCTCTCGACGTTTAATTCTTCACAATGATCGATTTTTCATCTCATCCCCATGATCCTCGGACCATGGAGGATTTCTATCGTCCTACGTTAGTCGGTAGAGGAGGACCGATTATTCCGTCATCAGTTCCGGGAACCGATTTCACATTGAAAAATTATATGGTTCGACTGATTCGGCAAATTTGCCAATTTCATGGGTTTCGAGATGAGGATGCAAACGGACATTTAACAAATTCTTATCCGTCACTCAATCCATTAAACAAAATGGAGTTTCTCTTGATAGCATACGTTTGAATCTCTTCCCATTCTCTTTATCCCACGATGCCGAAAATTGGTTTTATTCTCTTAAAACTCATTCTATTCATACTTGGGAAGAGATGTTTGTCAAGTTTCTCTAAAAATACTTTCCACGTTCTAAAATGGTGCAGCTTCGGAGAGACATTCTCAATTTCTGACAATTTCCTATGGAATCAGTATTCGAAGCTTGGGAGAGGTTCAAATCGTTGTTAAGGAAATGTCCAGACCATAAAATTTTGCTTCTTGATCAAATTCTAACCTTTTATAATGGCATAACTCCAATGATCTAGACAAAATTATGTTGGCAGCCGGTGGAAATTTCATGCGGAAGACTCCTCAAGAAGCTTACGACTTAATTGAAAACATGACCCTTCATCATTATCAGTGGGACGCTGACGTTCATTATGACTCTACTACTGAGATGATTGATCATTATTCTGAGAAAGTTTCCATATTGAATCCACAAATTGAGGTCCTTGGCAAGCAAGTCCATTATATCAGTCACAATTATCTATCTCAGCCAGGACCAGGTCTTCCTTTCACCAGTAAATATTCATACTCCGACGACAGTGAGAGTGATGATGACGAGCCGTCTGAAGAAGTTAACCCTAAGATCGATCCACCTGTTAAGGAACCCGATACCTTGTCAATGGGGGACGAGGAAGTCGAAATCAATTCTTTTGAGAAAATTGATGACCTTTTTCCAATCCCAAGGGTATCCGAGAAACCTTTCGATTCAATTTCATTTGATATGACTATCACCAATCCTTTGTTCGATCTCGATTCAGAATTTATTCTTCAATCAGATAATCCGATCTTTGATTTTCAGAATAAGGATAGTGACGAATTCGACATGGAACCAGAGCTTACGAGTTTACATCATAAGAGTGATTCTCTTATCGAGGAGTTCGCCGATGAACTTTCTCACGTTGATTCCATCCACCGGGGGATGATGATGATACTTTTGATTTTGAATCCGATCTTCCGTTTATTGATTCTTCTTTTTGTCATGAGGAGTTCGCCGGTGAACTCGCTCCCATCAAATCTCCTCCGGAGTATGATTCTTTCTATTTTGATTTTGAGAAAGGTTTTAGTCTGGGGGAGACGTACTTATTGACGACAGCAGCCCATCCCTCCCTCCCAAGACTTTTGAAAACGAACAAATGAGCTTTATTGATGAAATCCAAAACAAAGAATTTGAAAAATGTTTGAAAACGGTGAATTAATCTTAATTGTTATCAAAACTTTTCTCCCGTTCATCACATTCGATGTGAATTTTCCTATCCTTCACTTCGCCGGGAGTGAGGATACCGTCTTTGACCCAGGCATCTTCGTTCTTCATGCCGGGTGTCCGTTGCAGTGTTGATTCTCCATTTGCTCCCCCAAGATTAATTAAATTCGGGGCGAGTCTAAGCTATACGACTCGATAATAAAAAAGCGCTTCGTGGGAGGCACCCCATGCTTATCCTTTCTATCTTCTTTCTATTTTCTTTCTAATGTGACGTGAGGAGGGCCACCTTTTCCATTTCTTGTGTTTTGTGGTTGTTTGTTTATGTCCAGGATCTGCCCGAATAATGAAGACTCTCGTGCTCGTAGTTTTGTCTCACCTCGAGTTTCATCATTCGTTGCTCATCCACTATATATCATAATCTTATCCACTAACATTTATCTTTTGGCATAATTAATAAACGGCCCTAGATTTTTGTTAGGATGATCATTACCTTTGAAACATTGAGGACAATGTTTATATTTAGTCTGGGGGGGGGGGGGGGGGTGAATCTTCGATTCGATTGACTTAGCACTTTCACCTTTGTCGTTTACTCTCGCAACCCCGTTTTTTCGAAAAATTTGAAAAATTTTGATGAAAAAAAAATTACAAAAAAATGAGAAAAATGAAAAAATTATGCAAAAATATAATAAGTTTTGACACCATGTTTGACTTTCCTGCTAGCGAGAGTAAGAATAAAAATTTTGACTTGATCCGGGCGTGTTGAGCCCTAGCTTGTCCCCTTAACCAATATAATCTTAATATTCGATTATCGGCTAAGCATTCGCGGATCTCATTATTTGAGATTTTAAATTTGCGAAGAACGCGAAATGATAGAGTTTATTTAGAAGTTAGATGCTAAGCATGGAGTAGTTGATTCTCTTTAGAGCTCATCGAAGGTACTTGTGGCTTTTTGCTCCCACAAAATTGTTTCACCCCATATTATGTGCAAAATAATTAAAGATGTTAGGTTTTGACGAAATTTAGTTTTTTATCTTCTTAAGAGAATCCTTGTTTTAAAAATTGGGTACACATCAAGGTCGCATAATAAATGAAGTTAAATAAAGTTATGTTTATAAGCTACGGTTCGAGATCGGGCCCTTGGATCCTTAATTCCAAAAGGTTTTAGATCTTGGCTACCCTCTTGCGCCGGCCCTTGGATCCTTTACTCCGAGTAGGTCTAAGGTCTTGGAATTACCCCGTGAAGCTCCGTAGTTTAAAAGTCATAAATGAAAAGTATAAGTGCAAAAAAAAAATGGAAAAGTCAAAATATAATAAATAACCTTGATGTGGACCTCATTTTTAAGACAACGATTCTCGAGAAAAGGTCGAAAACTACTTAGTGTTTAAACTTAGTATCTTTATCGGATTGATAATTATGAACGAGATGTTCATGAAGAAATTCATTTCTCTCACAAAAATAAAATAAATAGATACCATCAAATAGGAAAATGGGAGTAAGAGGTTAAAACACAAGTAACTTCCATGGGTAGCGTTAGCATCTAACTTGTAAATAAGCTGTGATCTCATTTTTACGCTTAGTTTGGGGGCTTGTGAAAAATCAGGGACGATGAATTTTATCCGTATGGTCATCCACCAAGAAGGTTAGAAGATCTTGAAGTCATCATTCATTAAAGCATTCCAACATATGAAGATTCAAGGGCACTTGACATCCTCAATGGTTCAAGACTTCTTATTCAAGAAGTTCATGTAGATTAGGCATGCATATCCATTAGACTTTTATGTCATGGATCATCATTGTATCATCACAATATAGATTAGATGGTTTATGTGTTTGTGCCATAAAACACAAGGTTTTTATGTTGGGCCACAAAACATAGCGGGAGTGGTTGTACCCTTGGTAAAGAACTCGACATCTAGCTTAGTGTCGGAAATATTGTATAAGCGACGATAGGAGTGGTTGTACCTTGTAAAAGAACTCGGTATCTAGCTTTGTACCGGATAAAGTGTAAACGACGATTGTAAGGTTTTCTCCGCCGAGAAGGGAGGTTGTTGATCTAGTGAAGTAACTCTCGAGTTGGGTACTCGAGGAGTGGAGTAGGGCGGAGAGGAGATCCATGACCGAACCACTATAAATCCTCGTGTTTGGTTTGCACTTTCCTTTTACTTATTGCTTTACTTTAATATTTGCATTATGTGATTGTTTGTGTTGTGACTTGTTGATTGTACTTGTGTGATAACATGTTTTAAGTTATGTTAGTCATAAACTACAAGTAACATCTTTCATATTAGAACAAGCTAAAAATGGACATTTGATACAACAAGTTTAAAACGGTAAACTATTCAACCCCCCTTCTAGTTTTCCACAGGTTCTTTAAGTCGGTTACTTTTGCTTTTATATAAGGAATCATAAGATTAAGACTTTGTACCTTTGAATTTCGTTTAGTAATAAAGAAAAGCTTCTGCAAATCTGTCGATTCTTGTTTCTTCTATTGTTCTTCATCTTTGATTATAGGTTGTTAATTCTAACACTATACTATTTTGATAATAATCAAATGTCTTGAATGTAATACACTTTAAACGAATTTGACCTCTTTACCCATTAGAGTTAAAAACACATCATAGAATGGACCTGTTTATTAGTACATGGGTCAAAAATGCCACCTTCAGAGTGGACTATAAACACAACATGTTTCAGACTCTTTTTCTTTGCAAGGCACTTATATTATTATTTGAAATAACAGAATTTCAAGGAAAACCGCGATAACAACAACCCTACTTATCAAAAAAAGAATGACATGTATGAGGAAGGACGAGAACTAGAGAATGTGGATATGGTTTTTTTATGCAGGTTCTATGCGCACATATGGAAGGTGATGGCAATCATAAAAGTGAAAACCAAACACCGTTGCAAGTTGCGCTGTTTTCTTCAATGTTCTGTTTTCTCGCACTGACAGTTATATGTGGCCGTTTCAAGAGTCAAAAGTAAGAAACGCTTGAAGGTTCTTTGTTAATTTGTTGTGATAAAGATGGAAACTACAAGAATTACACCAGTAATGTCATGTCGTATACAAATAAGTTCTACATAAGCTTTGATGTTTGTTTGAAATCATAAAACACCAAATCCATAACTATGTTATCTAAATTTAAAGCGATGCGATTTCATGAATTTTATATTGCAAAGCAGTGTTTTTAATAACAATTTTTTTAACCTATATAATCTTAACGATCAGATATCCTCGTATATTTACATGATATATATAGAAATGATGATTATTAAGCTAGCCCGTTCATCCGGCATGTCGTGAAGCTAGTTTATAAATTCAATCAAATCTTTTATATAACAAAGAAAAACACTAAATAGAGGCTATTTTAGAAAAATAACATTTGAGAAAAACCAAATTGTACTAATAACATTTCAGATACCCTAATCTGGATCTTACAGAGGAACAAATAAAGAACTACTGCCTCATGAAAATACAAGAGTTGTTTAACAGGAATGGCAGATCTTTCGCGGATTTCCAGGATCTTCCACGGCCAGACCCAAGGCTGCTTACTAACATGGACAACCGGCTAATAGGAGAGGCCCTTGACTTTGATATGAAAAAGAGCAAGGCTGAGCATAATCGATTGCATCCATTGTTAAACACCGGGCAACATTTAATCTACGATGAAGTCATTGACTCTGTGCATAATCAGAAAAGACATTTTTACTTTGTTTATGGGCCTGGAGGGACGGGGAAGACATTTCTGTACAAAGCTATAATTTTAATGCTAAGATTAGAACGAGCGATAGTTCTTGCAGTCGCATTTTTAGGTAATATAGATTATACATGATTATTATTTAATTTCTTCTTTCTCATTTAAATAATTTACAAATAATCCCAAAATTTCATCTGACTCAGGGATCGCTTCATTGCTTCTACCAGGCAGGAGGACTGCTCATAGCAGGTTCATTATTCCACTAGATTTAATGGAGAATAGCACATGTGAAATCAAACAAAACACACACTTAGCACAACTAATGCAGGACTGTTGGGAATTAAAGCTTCCAAGATGTTAATACTGCTCAATATGGTTAAGACTGCTCAGGCATTAAAAGGAAAATACTTAAAGTCATTTCTGCTGCTGGTGTAAATGATAAGACTGCTAGTGCATATTACTAATGCTGGTTATGTTGCTGAACTCAAAGAAATATACACTAAGTAGTTAATGCTGCCAGACTTAAAGTTAATGCTGCTAGTTCAGAGTTTCAACTGCTGAAAGATTACTGCTGCTAGAGTTATTGTTTGTACTGCTAAAGTATTTAGTTAGTACTGCCGATGTGATAAACTTGTATAGTCGGTTAGATAATTATAGAAAAGATTCTTAAAAGATTTATCTTGTGTAGAAAGTTATTGTAAGCCGACTAGGACTCCTTAGCCTATAAAAGGAGGTCCTAGGGCATAGAGTTTAGTACGTGTTATTCATAGCTTCAAGGTTGTAAATCCTAATACTCTTGAGTATTCGTATTAATATATTGAAGTTGTTTGTTTGTTGATATACTTGTGTTCTTTATTTATTGTTACTGATGAACTCAAATAAGTACATTTTATTATCATCATTTATCCTATTTATTTAACTTGTTTTACTTTATTATGTATGAGAATCGATGCTTTAATATTTACTTTAGTGATTCTCAGGTAAAAACAGGTAAAAGGTGAAACCTGGCGATTTTGGACTAATTATGGAGCAAAACTAGCAAGATGTCAAAAGTCTACTGAAACCCAGAAGATGCGTCGTATCTCACTTAATAGATATGCCGCAATATCATACTTAGATGAATTCGAAGACCATTGCCTGACTTTGAAGAATGCGCCGCATCAAATTATACCATGCGCCGCATATGAAACTTTGGTCAAAGAAAATGATCAAGCTCGTTCTACTCCAGATACGCAGCATTATACAATTGACATACGGCGTATCACTATCAAGACTTCACCAGAATTAATCCAAGATAATTGAAGGACATGCGCCGCATAAAGATTCAAGTTACGCCGCATCTAAAGGCGGTGTACGAATATTCTAGAATATAATAAGCTTAGACCCCATGCGAATTTAAGTCAATGCGCCGCATCTACCAATTACATACGTCGCATCGAACCCTCAGACAGAAACTATAAATACCCCAAGACCTAGACGAATTTAGTGTGCACCAAAACCCTAAGGAGTCGAATTCAGACGAACAAGCAACACAAGACACGCCCCAAATGAAGATATTAGAGCTGTAAGAAGGTCCTGCGTGTATTCAATTCATTAAGTAGTTTTTTTTATTGTAATAGTAAGCTTTAATTCATCAGGATAGATGGTCGGTAGTATGTGAGTACGCAAGATCATATGCCCGCCTTAAAATTGCTTTCCCATCAATTAAAGTTTATATGTTTGATGTCTTTGGTGAATTTATATTAGTGCATTGATTACCTCTGTGTCAAGCTGAGCACTGCTGGGCCACCATACCCCTTCCTCGCCTATCTAATCCGACGTCTTCGGATAGATAGGATAGCCATAAGTAATCATTAAGAGTTTACTCACCGATATAATGAAACCAACGAGAAAGATTTAACTAATATACACTTCATATAAAACTAGCAATAAAACAAGTGACAAGCTGCTTAATTATAAGGACATGTCTTCTTATAGTCTCTATTATCTATCTGTGTACGTGTATGCTATTCGCTGATTTGTACTCATTAGTTTAATTTACTGTTTAACTAACAACCAAACTGTGCCAGTCTCTCAGGCTGAACCCCCTTCGTTAGATTAGGCTGTAAAACTAACTTAGGACATTAAAATACTGATTAGGATAACTAGATAATACGTTCCACTCTTAGTGATCGACACTCTGCTTACCATTATATAAAAACTGACCGGGTACACTGCATGTTAAGTATGTGTGTTATTGATAAGTCGGCTAAATATAAATGTAAAACTTGAGTAGGCATTAACACTATTAAACCGCAACGACACACGCATCGCATCAAGTTTTTGGAGCCGCTGCCGGGGAGTGAATTGTTATTATCTGTTAAATTGATTAGTATTTTAATTAGGTTTTTCTTTTTATTAGGTTTTTAGACACTAACCCCTAACTTGTTGTATATTAGATAGATTGCATTCATTATATAATTTGCATATTTACTGTTTTTGTGTGTTTTATTTTCTGTAATTTTCTTTTTATTTTTCTTTTTATTTTATTTCTTTGTACTAACCACTGTCGTTGTATTGTGCAGATACAAATGATACGGCGCATCTGTTTCTCAGATGCGGCGTATTGCGTTTTAATTTTATAAAAATACAACGCGTTTAATAAGTCGAGTACGACGCATCTTTCCCCAAGATACGGCGTATTCTGTTTTTAATAAGAAATTTTTCGAAACCCTAACGCCGTACGACGCATCTGTTTTGACAGATACGGCGTATTTAATATTTAAATCAGTGTTGCAAAAATCGGCCAAATCGGGCGATTAATCGGTAATCGACCCAGGACCTTGGAGAGAATTCCACGGAAATCGGCCGAGTCAAGAAAATCGGCCGATTAATCGGTTAAAAATCGCTAATCGGCCCCGCACCGCCTCAGTACCGATTCACGATTTTTGCAACATTGATTTAAATTAAAAACAGTTTTCGAATTATTGAACAGAAGCGGCGCATCGGTTTTTATCGATACGGCACATTTACTAAATCAAAAATCTTGTATTTTGAAACGTAACGAAAATACGGCACATTAGCTTCTACTAATACGGCACATTTAATTTTAATAAATATAATCGATTTTTGATATCTGACAGGTACGGCGCATTCTAATTCAAAAGCGGCGTATCTATTTTCTAAATAAAACTATAAATTTAATTTTAACGGCGCATCGATTTCCTCAATGCGCCGCATCACCTGCACTTTTAACGATGAAGATATTATTTCAAGATACGGCGCACTGTTACCAAATGCGCCGCATCTTAAACTATCCTTATATAACCTTTCCCAGCGATCCAAACCCTAAAACTTTAGTTCACCCTACCTATAACTTCTTTAAAGCAATAGATGGGCTACACTATCTTCTTAATTCTTTGATCTACTAGTTTATTAAGGTATTATTTCCTATCTATTGTTATGCATAATCCTTTATTTTCTCTTGAGAAATTTAATCTATGTTATGAAATTGTTATGCACAATGATGGGGGATTATGGGTATGAGATCCAATTAATTGATTAAACATATGAGTTATTGGTAAGGGTAAGCTAACTTTTAATCAAATTTAATATAAGGATTTTTATACAATTATAGCTGGTATTAAACCATTTTGTTGATCATCAGGGATCATGAATTTTAATTGCTAAAACTTATTCTTTTAATTGTGGAACCCAGATTTTTGATCTGTTCGTTGTACTGGAATTTAGTATGATGCGGCGTATCTTATTATAGTTGCCCCGCATCTTCTGTACTAATTAGATACGGCGTATTGAGTTACTCATACACCGCATCTTCAATGGACTATTGATTTGTCCTACTAAACCTTTTTCTTTGAAGATGACTTTTGAATGCAGAGGCATTTCGAAGCAGGTGGTGAATTCGAAACAACTTCTTCATGAAGTTCTGAGACACATAGTATTGACAGACTCTAAGTCTACCTATGATCGTATCACGAGGAAATTTCATTTTGGCATAAGCTAAAATTTACCTCGTTATCTTTTAAATAATAAGGATTATACGCAGTTCCGCCTGCATACTATCCACCCTTGGGAAAGTGAACAACCTCTTCCTAGGGACCATCGATTTATATTTATTTTTCAGTATGTAAGCAACAGACTTGCAATAACATCAAGTCTCGATTATACGCGGCCATACAACAGAAAAGGATCGGAAGACCATAAAGAATTAGTGCATATTTGTTACTATTTATACGATCTTCTTAATCCGTTTTGTATTGCTATAAGTAACCTCTTGATTGTATTAATCTTTGGTTCCAATTATCAATATAGATATGACTTTTTAATCAAAGTTTGTTATGATTGTAAAGCCTGGCATTAAGTTCAGTACTCACCTGGAATTCTCGTGATCAACAAGACCAAAAGAAAGCTATATGAATTTTTATAGTCTGTTTGGTAACAACATGCACCGTATCTAGTAAAACAGATGCGACGCATCCTATCCTGTATAATATTTTATTTCGTATTAATTCCAGGCTTGATACGGCGCATCTTCTTCCATAAGATGCGGCGTATCGACTGACCTGATGATTTACAGTTTTAATTTTTAGGTTTTATTTTTACTAACTACTAATGTATTATGCAAGCTTGAACCTTCTTAACTCAGGTGTGTTAAAGTCTAGGTGGTATTATAGATTCCTACACTTTTTGTGGAAACATCACTTATGAAGCTTAAACGTTCTCATCCACAAGAAAGTTGATTTTTGCTCGTAAACGCATAATGGAGGATCATTCCTAGCAAATATCAGGGAAGTCTTTCTGTTCTAATTCTTTTATTTTCCAGTTTTTAAACTTTAACACAACAACGAGGACGTTGTTTAACTTAAGTGGGGGGATTGAGAATTAGAACACTTACTTGTCCAAACTTTTTCAAAATATGCTTAAAATGCACTTAATATATCAAAATTTAAAATTTTTTAGCATGTTTTTGTTTAAGTCTAAATTACATAGCCGCACACATAAAATTATTTTTGCCTAAAATCAAAACTTTAGTGTGCTGGTGACTTGTAAACTTTAGAACTTGGCTTGTATACTATTCGAGACCACCATAATGAGTATTATTGATATAATTGGAGTGACTTGTCTAACTTGGTAAATTCTAGGATTATACCAAAAAAAGCCTTTATATGTTATGTGATATTAACTAACTACACTGGTGAGTTAACCCCCGTATAAACCTGTTGGGAATTCTGCTAAGTACAGAATCTACTGATGGTTACTGCTGAAGAAGGAATCTGCTGAAGACCAGTTCCTGCTGAAGAATAGTTACTTCTGAAGATAAAGATCAGCAGATTTAGTTTCTGCGGATAGTGTTTAGCCGCATATTATGTAATGTAGTTAGGATATGCATGAGATATTATAGTAAGAGATAATGCATATTATTTAGAAGATACGTTTCTTGAGAAACGGATTAGGGTTAGGGTTCCTTGTCTATAAAAGGAACACAAGTTTATGTTCAATGTA